>JAASFE010003719.1:237632-279010 GCA_013365205.1 Pseudocercospora cruenta
AGGGCTCCGTCGACAAAGACCAGCATGTAAAGCCGAATACAGAAGTGGTTCTTTGCTCTCCTGTAACTGCGTCTAGTCTCCTTGTCGTGCGAGTGTAGGTATTGCTTGTTGGACCACTTCGCTCGCTATCCTCACCATCGTCGCCGCCGCTGCTCTTCTCCGCCCTGTACGACCAGCAAAAGCCCCAAGTCGAGTTCCGCCGCCCGCGACTAGCTCTATCACGCGGCTCGCGCCAATCCTCTCCCGCGAGAACACTACCACCACTACTCGACCACTTTTCGCCTGCGTCGACCCTCTTCAGCTGAACGACACATGCTGTCGACCAGCACTTCCGCCTTGTTCGCATAGTTCGCCCTTCGAATACCTTTGAGGACAGCAGGTCTGCAGGTCACTTCGACTTTCGAGAGCAATTTCTACGCGCCAAACCTCACATCTCACGCCTCATCGCACACAGATACGCTTAGCATACGAGAACACGATTTAGACATCTATCGCTCAAAATGTCAAACATCATCGGCAACCGCAACAGCACGCCCGAGACGTCGTCCTCGTCTTTCGGCGGCTCCACCCTCCGTCCTCCCACTTCTCGCACGCTGGGGTCTGGCCACCACCTGCGTGCCTCTGCCGACATGGGTGCCTTTTCGGCCACCTCTCCACTCGCTACCCGAGGCATTCGTCCTGCCTCCGAAGTCTACTTCAACCAGTTGCGCGAGAGCGGCAACACCGCCAATCCTGACGAGGTTGAACGTGCCGCCCAGCAATGGATTGCGGACATCGATCAGTACGAGACCACTCTGGAGGAGATGGCTGCCGCGACCCTTGACCAGGATTTCAAGGACGAGCTGAGCGCTATTGAGCAGTGGTTCCGTGTGCTCAGCGAGCCTGAGCGAACTGCGGCTCTGTATGCGTTGCTCCAGCAGACCACGCAGGTCCAGATCCGCTTTTTCATTCAAGTCCTGCAACAAATGGCCAAGAGCCACCCCATGTCCGGCGTGCTCTCTCCAGCCGCCTTCAACGAGAAGGACCCGATGTCCTCAAGAATGAATGATGCCATGAATAAGCTGAATGTGGAGGGCTCACGTGGCTCTTTTGGTTTTGGTGCGAAGCCGCCGCCTTCGCCAGGTGCCAAGCGCATGTCGGGCTTAGACCCTAATACGATCAAGAGCATGTTTCCAGACGCTGCAAATGCCATCGAGGATCAGAAGAAGGAATTTCAGGCGACTACTGGTAATGCGCCGAAGAGCAACAGGAACAGCGCGGTCGGAGACCGCTCCTCTCAGTACATGCCTACAATCTCTGCTCCAGACGATGATAAGAAGAACGGTGGCATTCCTTCTGGCCCATGGAGGAACACCAGTGGGTCGCAGGGAGAGAATCAGCCTCCAATCGGTAGGCCAAAGTCTTCTTCCAGCCAAGCTCAAGCTGCGCCCATGGGCCATTTTGGCGTCAGCCAGGCCCCTCCACCGTCTGCTGGTCTGCGTTCTTCGCGACCTTTCCCAATCTCTGGCGACAACAATATTCAGAACCAGACCGCATCTACTGGCTTGACCGACAGCAACGGCATGCCACTGATGTCACCATATGCGCCTGGCGCTAGCTGGGCTTCCATGACCAACACCCCCATGGTCTCCAACTTCAGCCAGCAGCAGAGCGCCAATCAGGCCGACATGGTTGCAAATGCCACTGCAATGAAGCTTGCTGCGCTCTCGACCGTCAATAACCGCATCCAGCTTGACGATGTGCGCAAGTATCGACGTGCTAGGTCTTCCGAAGGCCAGAATCAGCAACAGCCCTTGTCACCTGGGGTTCCTTCAAACATCCTCATGACCAACGAGCTCGGCCAGATTCTGACTCCTCAGCAAGCAGCTGCACTTCAGCAGCAGCAGATCGCAGCCCTTCAAGGCCGACGCTCGCGACCTGCTTCACCAGGCATTGCCATTACCGGTCCTCCAGGCGGGAACCCTGGCATGCCTCTTGGCGGAATGCAGAGCAACGGCTTCCTTGCTGCTGGCAACTACGACTTGTCGGGATTGAATAATGGAATGGCTGGCATGAATCTCAACACTCTTGGTGTGGGTGGCTTTGGCAACGAAGCATACCTTTCTGATGCCTCCGAAATCAATCGTGGTCGTTCGCCTAGAGGACGTCGGGGAAGCTCCAAGCCACCGGAGGATCCTACCGATCCCGCCTTGCTCAAAGATATTCCAAACTGGTTGAGGACTTTGAGACTGCACAAATACACTGATAATCTGAAGGACATGCGATGGCAGGATCTTGTACAGCTAGATGACGCTGGTCTCGAGGGAAGAGGTGTTGCTGCGAAGGGTGCTAGGACCAAGTTGCTGAAGGTAAGATGTGTCAATTGGAGTGATCCGCGCGGCATGACTGACATGCGTTCTAGGTCTTCGAGCAAGTTCGCGAAGCGCAAGCAGAAGGTCGCATGTAAGTTCTGGCAAACTTGACGGAACGGCACAATACATGAAGGCGAACAAGCGTGGCTCGCTTGGTCAGCCTACTTTGGTTGTTGAATTGGTGGAAGAGTCTGGCATCTGCGGTGCAGTCTACTGCTTCCACTTGCATGGCGTTGATCTGTTCATTAATATTTGACTAATAATGGGATTGATGAATGCGTTATGAGTGAAGCGATGCATTGCGAAGGACGGAACTGATAGTGGTGTCGATGGACGAAAAATGGAAGGCGCGTGGTAATTAGGATATGTTTGAAAAGAGTACTGTTGTTTGTTCCAGCCGCCTTCCGGCGTCTTGTTCGCTGCCTTCACTACAAGAAGTCTGCAAAGTGGAGGCCTCGAGATCTCGGTTACAGGAACCAACGGGCGTGCATGCAGCTAGGTTTCAAGAGATTCGGCAACCACTCATTCACAGGAACAAATCCAAGAACAAATTGCGACACGATATTTGCGGTGCTGGGCAGACATTAAATGTCTGAGACGTGTAGCACGCGTCGTAACAGCTCCTTCCGCACTTGTTACATGGGTCGCTTGCAGGTCTCCACGATTGGCTCAGCAAAGCGCGTGATTGTCTTGGCGCGCGAAGCGCTCGAACAGTCTCCACCCTTCACAAATTCGGCAAGACTTCCTTCAACGTCAAAAGAGAAGTGAATCGCCATCTTCCTATTGTCGAACTTCACTTGTTCTTCCCATTGTTCCATTCACAATGGAGCAAGTGACGCACAATGGGAGTTTGCGTGTCACTCAATCTTTATTCACCTTTGATGAAGGCTATTGTTCTTAAATGCGCTGTCTTCTTTGCTCTCGCTGAAAGAAACTGACTTCTTCTCCTTCTTGTTCATATATGCGCGAAAATACTCGAAGCCATCGAAACGATCGCTCTCTTACCGTTCCACGAACATACGAGAATCACGACTTTACGAACTCTTGTCTGAGACAGCAGGATCTGACTCTCAGCTCACGCATTTGAACGCTCTCGCGACGACTTCTACGAAACATTTCATGCCTCGAAACCCAATCGAGTCTTCTACACCGTTCTTTATCACGAGTCTCCTCGGGATATCTTCTGGCAAGATGTCTATCGCAGCAATCCTCCTAGCGCTGGCCGCTTCGACCACAGCCATGCCGGCTGTCTCTCCGGCAGCAATCGCTCCGAGGGCAGCCAATTCTTCTGGCGCATACGAGCTCATTGCCGACTACTGTGGAAACACCTTCTTCGACCAGTTTACAGCCTATACAGGCCCAGACCCTACCAATGGTCACGTCGTCTATCAGTCGCTCGCAGATGCTGCAGATCAGAAACTGGTCGGTTTCATCTACAACGCTACTTCTAGCGACTCTACTGCTTATATTGGACCCGATTCCACCAACGTTGCTCCAAACGGCCGAAATTCTGTCCGATTAACTAGCAAGCAGACCTTCGAGGCTGGTAGCATGGCTGTCATCGACGTCCGTCACGCGCCGAGCCAATACGGCGTCTGGCCAGCGATCTGGTTGCTTGGCAGCGAAGGCACTTGGCCAGCCAGCGGCGAGTCTGACATCCTTGAGTACGTACACGAGGACTCATACAACGGCATGACTTTGCACACATCTCCAGGCTGCAATGTCAACAATGCTTCCCTCGCTCAGCAGCAAGGCCGTCTCCTCAACACCAACTGCAACACTGGAAATGCCGCCACTGGCTGTTCGGTCGCTGCGTACGACCAAAGCCGTCTAGCTGGTACCTCCTCCAAGGTCTTCTCCACTGCCGGCCACAAATTCAACCTTCAAAGCGGTGGTGTCTACGTCCACGACTGGCAAGCCGACGGCATCACAGTCTGGATGTTCGCTCAAGACCATCTCCCAGCCGACCTCGTTGCCGGCAAGCCCGACCCCAGCACCTGGAAACAAAAGCCTCTCGCCAAATTCTCCGGCGACTGTGACTTCTCCTCAGCCTTCCAGTCCATGCAAATGATCATCAACATCGACTTCTGCGGCGACTGGGCGGGCAAAGTCTGGGAATCTTCAGGCGCCGCCAATGCTACAGGCGTCGCCACATGTAACGACTACGTCGCCGACAATCCTGAAGTCTTCGAGGAGGCTTACTTCGAGATCGCCAGTATCAAGTTCTACACCAACAATGCTCAGAAACCTGGTTCTGGTCCGACTTTTTCGAAGAGAGATGAGGCACCTGTTCACTTTCACAACATTACGCGACCTGGCTGTAGTCAGAGCAGCCACAACATGACGACCTCAGCCAGTTCGAGTCACAATGTAAGTCGACCCACGCCTCACCTCAATGCCACGCACTCACACAACTGCAGCGGTCATCATAACGCTACAGCTTCGGCCACGTCCACCTCGCAACCCTACACCGCAACCCTCGATGCCCGCACCGTCACACAGATCTTGGAGTCTGGCTCCACGAGCACTTTCGCCATCGGTTGGTACATTGCTGCAGGTACGTTTCTTGTCCTTGCTTTCGTTTTGTAAGTTAGAGACTTGACGTTTCCATAGTTTTCATGATTGTCACTTGGACGATTATGGTTTGGAGAGGTTGTCGAAGAGCTACGAAGAGGATGAATCGAGAACGGGAGGGGGTTGATGATGGGTATTGGGATTGGGCTAAGGATGTATGGTAGGTCGTGCCTTGGACAGCTTTTGTAGGTATATGGAAAATTTCTTGTTTGGATCAATGTTATTTACCTTTTCTCCCTGATCTGTGTCTTTTGTGTTCCTGGCGTGAAGATCTTAGGCTCTCAGCTCCTAAGCTTTGTGATGATATACCTTAGTATGATATACTTAGTTTCTTCAATATCTAGCCTTTTTGTTCTTGATTAGTGTCGTGGTCGATTAAGCCCGTCACTCAAACTTCTCGGAAAACGCTAAGTCCAGCATGGCTTGAACAGCACAATATCCCTTCGGAGAAACAGGCCGAGGCCAGACAGTGGGATGGTGAGCCTGAGTCACTCTACCAAGCCCTACATCGACTTCATCATAACACAGTAAGTCGGCTTTCTACCTCGGAGTGACGGTACCTTGCTAAAGTCGAGCCTCGTTACCAGTGAGCCTGTCTAATATTGACGTGGCGGAATCTTTATCAAAAGATCTCCGTGCCCGGTCTAGTCCAGCAAGCGAATGGAATGCCTGCAACACCACAACATGACGAATTGAGAGCGTAGTTTGTCTTCCCAGCTAATACATCTCCTTGAGGATCACTCTTTGGGTATAGTAAGCACGGCGTATGGTGGCTGGAAGGTGTATAGCACAGCCCTGGCCTTTAGTAGGGAGGCGCAACAGTTGAAGGCGCACGGATGGGTTCTGATAATGATCCCACCTGACGTATAATCTGCAATACCATATGCGCTCGTCCGCAGCACTGAAATTGTCCTGCATTCCAGATCTTGGTTCTGCTGGTATCGCGTATCCTGGTGGACTAGCTCTTCAGCCTGATCTTCGAAGGTAGCCAGGAAGGTCTGAATCCTGAGGTTGTGTGGAAGTGACTATGATGCCTGCGATACATTTCAACGCCAGAAGCTATGAATGCAAGGTCACAACCAAGAATGACAGCAAAAAGAACAGGCAGCATCGCGGGAGTCGAACCTCGCATCCCACAGTAATTCCTACCCGGCTTGCTCTCGTTTAGGGTCGGAAACCAAAGTCACAGATTTTCACCTGTGCCATGATACCGAAGACGTGGGTCGTTCGGCATGATAGAAGAACTCCTGCGTATCTTACCCTTGAGACCAGACGCGCTTGAGATGATTGGATGGAGAAGGTGAGTTTACTTACGAATGTATTACTTATCTGCTGCAGAGCCGTTGAGATGGACTTGGCGTGAAGTGAGAGGCAGGTGCTGCAAGATAGACGCCAAGACTCCGGACTATCGCGCCTTCATCAAACCCTTCAATGCGCCGGCGAAGTGGCATTGTATATCCTCACCTGCCCGTCATCTCCTCATCAACACTATTCTTAGCGATGACTGCTTTGAGCTCTGTCCGCAGTGTAGCGCGACGCTCGAAGAAGGCCAAGTATGTCCGGATAAGTTCCTTCGTAGCCCACTCAACTTGATTTCCACCCATGGCCAGCTCCTCGATGATCTCCAAAATCCGCTCGTTTGCGGCCTCGGTGTTGGCTCGCAGGCGCACAAAGGCCGTGTTGATGCTCATGCATGGTGAGATAGGATACGCCAGAGTGCGGTATGCGCGGGTGCTCACCTTCTCAGGCTCTGGCGGATGCTCAGTGACAGGATCACTGGAAAGAGCACTTGGCTGTTTTGCTGTTGTGCATTAGCGGAAGCGCTGACTGAACAGCCGCCGAAGACAAAAGACTTGCCAGCTGTAGGGTGATACTTGGGCCGGTGTACGAGTTCCAAAGGCGGCTTCTGACTACGCTTCGACTTGGTGCGATCTGGCAGCGGGACGTGCTTGGTGGCTTTCTGAATGCGCGTGGCTCTGGTGCGCACAGGCATGTCGCCAAATTGCGAGCGCGCTATATTCGACATGGTGGTGTCGCGCTTGCTGAAGTTGAATGACCGTGGCGCTGTGGTGTGATGGCGACTTGAGGACTAGACTTGCCAGAGCTCGGGGATCAATTCGTGAGCACGGACTTCTGCGCATGCATGCCAAGGCCGCACACCAGACTGCGCATCAAAAGCTCACTTCGCCGCCGAAGCTCTTCCTCTTCCCTTGCACCAACTCTGCTTGACACCAGCAATTCCGCCCTCTCGGCGTCGACCGCCTTTCAATACATCTGCAAACGAGGCTAGCAGATCTTGAGTACGCAACATCGAGCGCCAGATCGACCAGTTTTACGGGACTTCCTCGAGTCTCGCTGCAGGTTGTGGGACTGTGATGACCGCTCCTGCCAGGGTACGAGCCCGTCATCTCCGGATGGGCGCGATGTCGCCATGGTTACAGCGGACAGTTACTCTCATGCATGGGTCGAGGGTTCCCCTCTCCATCTCTCAGTACTTGGTGCGAGCTCTGAGACTCTCTCTGAAAGCACCCGATCTTGCTTGATGTTTCGCTCATGCTGAACCCGCGCTCTCCTCAAAAAACCACGGCGGCAGAAATACTGAGGAGAGCGACGTACGTATACACTTCCCTCTAATTGAACTGACAATGTGTAGGCCATCAGTTGCTGGGCTGTGGCCTGGCGCTGGAGGCCAACATCATACTGCAGGCTGGATGTAGCGTGAGAGCTGCGCAGCAGGGAGCTCGGACCGTTTCGCGGAGCATTGACTCTTGATACGCTTGCAAAGCTCCACCCAGGTCGCAGTATAAAACGCGCCTTCTCCCACCCCTCGACTTTCTTCCCTCGCCACTCCATCTGCACACACACAACACACTCCACCATTGCCATCTGCATCCACTCACATCTGCTACCATTGCGGCACCAGTGTCACTCCAGTTATTCTGCGGGCGAGGTTAGCAGAATATGAGCCGGAAGCCTCTGGCGCCAGATCGGTCTGTGTCTGTGGGCTTCCTCGAGCCTACGGCGGATTATGGGACCGTGGCGACCGCTCCTGCTAGAGTCCCGAGACTCGTCGTCCAAAGAAGGGGGCAGTGAAGTCGCTGCGGTAAAGCAGGGCAATGATTCCTACGCCGGGTTTAGAGTGCTTATCCTTCCCGGCACGCCTGGGCATTGGGCGTCCCCATGGGCTCTGGGACCCTCATTGTCCTGCGCCAGATCTTTCCAGAGGCTTCAATCATGCTGGTACGCTGACCGCGCGGATTTGAAGAAGCGGTGGACGCGCAGAATGGTGGTCGTACGTATCAACACCCTTTTTAATCACTGACAATGTGCAGGCCATCAGCTACTGAGCGCAGATGCTTAGTACTGGAGGCCATTGCTGCACTTCGAGAGCATCGCAAGTTGCAAGCTCGTATGATTTCGGCAAGATGCCATCATTGACATGTTGTGATACTCCGCCACCGTGTCCGCGAACCGATCTATCGAGGTCTTTCGAGGATCATCCGGTAGAGCGTATCGCTGTATGCCTCGAGCCCTCGACGTTGCGTCGCAGGTGCATGCGCGGCTACAACAGCATTGCGCAACTTCTCAAAACATCAGAGCCTTCTGCTGATATTGTGAGATAGTGTTTCTCGAGCGTGAAAGCCGACAGCGAAAACAGTGGAGTCTGATGTGAAAGGTGAGGTGAGGTCAGGAGAGTCTCTCCACAAAGCGCATGGGCCAAGGCCAAGCTCCGACTCGGCATCTGGGGCAGGTACAGCTCACGTTGATCACAAACAACCTTCGAGAAACAAAGACAACTTGACTTGACGATACGATCGAGATACCTTCGCATACTGCAAATATGGCAGCGAGACTACCGAGCGCTCTGCGCGCAATCGCACGACCCGCGACCACATCCTTCGCTCAGACCCGAAGCTTCCAAACGAGTCGAAGACTGATGGCAGATGCTGTGATCCCACCAAAGAAACCTATTGGAGCATTCAGAGGATCGTGAGTGGCGGTCAGAAGAGATATGCGGGCAGAAAGAGGCAGTGTTGACTCGGGCGATACAGATTATTCGGCTTCCTTCTGGGTACTGTGCTTGCAGGCAGCGGCATGTACTACTACGTGGTAGACGAGTACAAGGTTTCGAATGAGCTGTTGACTGAGGATATCTATGTGAGAGAAAACATGGTGGATATGGGAGGATGATCTTGGCTAACGTGATGCTAGGCTCTACAATCTGCGGTAACGAGGTTAGAAGGATACGTGAAGGGGCTTGAGGGAGAGGTCAAGGGCTCGAAGAAGTAAGGCTGCAGCGAAGACATTTAATTGCGGTGTGCACGTCTAGCTTTTGAATGAACATGACATCAAGTCGAGCGAACACGGGTCGAACATCGGAATGCGGCCCGAATCATGAGGCTCTTCACTCAAGATGCATTGGGGACAGGGTGGCACAGTCGTGTCAGAAACAGTCTGATGCGAGTATCAGCTCCTCTCTTTCAAGCCTCATTTCCTAGGTCTTGTACAATATGATCACTACTATATACCCCCAAATGTCGCGCAAATTCCAGCTGCTTCTGCGCAATGCGGCCGTCAAGAGTCCAAAGATCTACGCTGTCTCGTGCACAAGAAAATATATGCCAAATCCCTATATGCTCCCACAACACCGGCCTGCTAGTCCCAATATCATCTGCATCTGAGCAAGAATCGATATCTACAGATTTCCGACACGATTTCCGTCTCTACGACACGGTCTGCTTGACCTGGGTCTTTGCTTGCTCGACTTTCTCTGCTGCAATCTTGGCGAGCTTGTCAAGTTGCTCTTGTCGTGCTTTTCGCACAGCTCGGAAAAGGAGGACGAACATCAGCTCCACGCGCTCTTTGGTCATCATCAAGATACCTTGCACCAGGAAGCCTTTGAGAAGTTGTGGCGCGACACCCTTCCAGAGTCCGAGAATACCGTCTCGCTCGACGATAAATGCCATGACCTCGGTAAATGACTTGAAAGGCTTGCCCATTCTCTGTGGCGGTGGCTTTGATTGCAAGCCAACTTTGGCAATGATCAATGGCTGCGTCACGATGGTCGCAATCATCTTCGAGAGTGCTCCGAGGGCTACAAAATCTGTCAGCATGCTCATTACCTGATTTAGACTCTCTCCTCACTCACCAAATGCCTCATGAGGCGCAAGTCGCGTCTTGTTTGGGAAGACCACCGCATGTAATCTCTCGTATGCACCGTAGGTAATGGATGGGTTCACAACCAGAACCATACTAGCACTAAGACCTCTCCACAAGCCAGCCACACCGTCGGGTCCATCGATCACCTCCTTTGCAGTCGCCATTATACTCTTCTTCTCGCCCTTCTTCTGCGTCTGCTGTCTTGTGGTCACAACACTGATCGGAATCGTGAACAATTGCGCTAGAGCACCAGCAATAGCTCCTATCGCCAACTCCACAGGCGTGCTCGCCGTCTTCCTACTCTTCGCAATCTTATCATGATAGAGTTCTCTCACAAGTCCATACCAGTAGAAATATGCGAAGTTCGTGCTAACGACACCAAGCAAGTTTCCACCAAGGCCATTGAATAGTCCGGAAACACCTTCTTCCTGAATAATATGCTGGATTGCGTGGAGCGTGCCTTCATAGTGTACATCGAGCGGGTCTGCAGCGTATGTATCTGTTATGCTTCTCTTGACTTGTGTTTGTAGTCTCGTCTTGACGAGATCGAGCGGGTAGACGAGCGAGTTGGCGACCAGAGCTCCTGCTGAACCGGCAAGGGCCAGGCCCCAAGCAGGAAGCTCTTCTTTCGAAGGTGCGGGTGCCATTATTGGCAATGTCTATATTTCTCGCGAGATATTCTGCGATCCTGATCTCCGAGGCCGAGGCTAGTGGGGCGGTGATGAAGTCGGACTATCGTTGTGGTATCATAGGGAAAAAGGTGTGGACTCGTGATCGGCTGTACTGTACAAAGGTCTTATTCTTCTTGTTGATACTGTTACACAAAAGTAATAAAGGACAAGCCCGAGCACGATGATGCTGGACTAGTCGCAGCCCTCATCATGCTGCCATTCTGAGGGCCGAGGTTGCAGCATCGGTTCTGAGCCGGCGATAAATCGCTCGGATTGCCGCGAGCACGGTCTTCAAAATGGCTGGGATCGCGCGGCTCTCTCGGCTGCAGCTCCGTGCACGTGAAAGTCCGACGACAGCATCCATAACATCGTCTTAGGTCTTCCATTGGTCTTATTGCAGACGTCTCTTGCAGTCGTCGCTGGCATCGTAAGACTTGCGGCTCATCAAGACTGCGCAGATGCTGTCGGCCTCACGAGGCAATGCGCTCAAAACGTCAGATGGCGAGCACGGTCCCGGCTATCGACAACCCGAGAAAAAAAAAGCCTGTGGCCTTTTCAGGCTCCTGCCAGAGTGCGAAGATGAACATTGCTCTCTTACAGGTCACTCGCTTTACAATGTTGCTGAGGGCCAAGTATCACGTTGAGGCTGCACGCCTGCATATTGCGTACATGGAGACCGTTCAAGCAAGCAAGGCTGGGCTCGCGATCGTTTCGAGTTCTTGCACTTCTCTCTTGTCCGGTCAGGACTTTCCAACATCACTAATAGGAGAATTGACTTGTACAGGTCACCATGCAACCTTGATGAGATACGCTAAGCCAGACGCCACAGAAGCCACCCATGGAGCTCAATGAAGCAACCTCAACCCGGACGAGTTTTCGATACTCTTCTTTGCAGCCGGAGTCGACAGAGATCAGGGTCCTACTAGTGTATCCAGGAGCGGAGAATGAGCGTCTCGAATGCAGCCTGTGTCATACCGACTTGGCAGAAGGTTCACTGTAGAAGAGGTTGAATACGAGGCAAAGATCTGGTTACCAAGGCTGATATGAATTCCTTACTAGAGTTCAGACCATCGGGTCTCTCGACTCACAACCACGACAATCTCAATGCTCCTGCTTCTCCCTCAGATACTCTAAGTACTCCTCCGGCCACTCCCCTTCAACGGCATCACCCGGCTTCTCATATGCAAGATACATACTCAAATCCAGCTTCCTCGCATCTCGATACTCAACCAGTTGCCTCCAATCCTTGCACTTCCTATTGACACTCATGTCAGGATGAGGATTTTCAGCACCTTTCACCCACTTGTAGGTCAGGATTCCCGTATCTGCCGTGCAAAGGAGATGCTGCATTAGCATATCCATACAATGTTGAAGGTGCACCCAATGCATCTTATCATCTGAGACCCTGGCTGATGTTTGATTATAGTCCTCGAAGACTTTGTGGCGAATTCTGTTGAGACAATGCACTTGATGGAAGAAATCCAGAGCTCCGATATATGCGTCATCGCCGAGATGCCAATCTGAGTCGGAGTACTTGGCGACGAGTGCTGGATCTTTGCCTATTTTCAGGACCTCTTCTCTCGTGAGAACCAGAGTGTGGATGCTTTCGAATTCAGCCCAGGCTGCGTCCGATGTGGGATTGGGAAGTTGTCGCCATGGAGAAGGGTCTGAGTCCGGGAATAGTGAACCATTGAAGGCGGTTGTGTGGAGGCCAAGCTCCACGTCGTTGAGTATTGGAGCTAAAGAGTGTCAGTGCTCGCTCTGTCATGGCTCTGGTTCGAAGACGAGCTCACAGTATAGTGATGTCTCTTTGAGTGCTGCATTTCTGCCAGCGAAGCGGGAGCTGGAGGTCGCGAAGAGGACAATCGATGCAAGTAAGACGATGCCGTTGGCTAAGCTGAGAATCAGACGCCTCCGGTCCAAGGCTCCCAGATCCGTACGCTGGACGAGATGCTCTTCCTCATGGTCGAGTAGTGGATCCTCCGACTCATACGACACTTTCTCTGCTCTCCTCGTTGAATTGAGCAGTGCTAGAATTTCCATGTCACTCCTAGGTTTCAGAAGTCAGCGAGAAAGCTCGAGCATGACCTCGAGAGCCTGAGGAGCCCGAGGAAATCGCCCACAGACCATGCCCCAGCTTCCATATGCACCGCATGGACTCAGCTGCACGAGCTCTGAAGGCGCATCAATCGCAAAGCTCCCCAGAACACGTGCTTGCTATTGCCTTCTTCTAGCCCAGGCTCTTTGACACAAGGCTCGGTCTTTCCGAAGGCCTGCCGCGTTCACTGCATTCGTGCCTGCCTCTTTTAGGCTAGCGACAAGGCTGGGAGGCGAAACACCCTCACCGGTCTCAAATCAACTTGCCTGGACCGCAAATGAACAGCTCAGAAGTGGAGACATTGAAGCTACGATCCTCTGCACTCCTGCAGAGTCATTAAGTAATACGTCTGAGACCATGCATGGCTTGCAGCTTCCCACAAAGCTTACCAGCACAAGCTTCTCAGCCTTGCGACTTAGCTGAGTTTATTTGCCACGCATCGCCGGCCTGGTGAAGAGGAATACTCAAAAGGTGTTTCTGACTAGTCTGAGAGCTGTCGAAAGCTCTGCTAGGACGAAGCATACGTTGCTTTCAGACGTGCCACCGATCTCGACCAGTGGAATGGCATCTCGAAGCTACGACGGGCTACAGACCTTAACATTGTGCCAAATCAGGTGCGGAAAAGCCCTCTGAACACGAATTATAACGTGCATTTCATGCATGTCAATGATCTCGACCACTTGATGATACCCTGTGGCTGCATAGCTTGCCCGCAGACCAACACAAAAGCAGACTCAGAGCTGGTCCGGGCTTTAGCATAAATTTACGCTTTTCCTCTGCTTTCGACCGTCTATCTCGGACAACCAACATCAACTCCACCACCTTCAAAATGCAGTTTACCAACATCGCCCTCCTCACCAGCCTCCTAGGCCTCGTAGCTGCAACACCAGTCGGCAAGTACCCATCAAGACAAGACCGTCCCGACTCTCCCAGCTGACTTTCCTCCCCATACACAGAAGTTCGCAGTGACCTCAAGACCGACATCTACCTCAAGATCTGCTACTCACCAAATCCACCGAAGTCATGCAAGCGCGATCTTGGTAAGCCATCCTATGCCGCACTCGTTGAGGATCAGGATGACTGACAGTATGTCGAAAGATGAGCGTGGAGAGCTGAAGACAGACATCTATCCAAGAGTCTGCTACTCGCCAAATCCACCAAAGGCTTGTGGTTGAGAAGGCAGGACGACCTCGAGGGACGATTTCAGATTCGGGCATGCCAATCACTAATTTATGCCTGGATAGTTAGTACTGTTATCGAGAAGAGTGTCAATCATGTTCAATACTTCTGTCTCAATATCTTCTATCCGTCGGATACTCATGACCTCATTACCTTCTACTGCACTCAATCAATAGTACAGCGCCTTCTGCCACCACTCACATCTCGGATTCGCAGTTCCATCAGCCTCTTGCGTTATGCCCGTGACATTAAGCACATTCATGCTTGCATTTCGTCCATATACCGGGAAGTTCGCAACTCCTGGTCCATTCGGATTTCCAGTCATCGCGAAGTTCGTGATATACTCCTGCAGTGCAATCGCAGTTTGAGGCGATGTGATGTTCGCACCATTGTAGTACGTGTAAGCAACATCGTCTCCATGCAGAGCTGGAGGAACAGCGAATTGATATGAATGGGTCTTGTTCTTGTAAGCCTTGTCCAGGAAGAAAGTATTGCAAGTGAATACGGCTTCAGCGATCGTGGCTGAGGCTCGAGCAATTTGGTTCGGATAGTCAGATTCTGGATAAAGAACGTCTTCCAGATACTGAGCAGATTGCGGGAAGCTGGGCAGCGATGGAAGGAGGCTTTGAAGCTGGGTTGAATATGTGCTGTCGTTTTGATTGAAGGGTGATGTGAAGAGGAGACCTTCGTCTGCGTTGTGACCGACCATCACGTTCACATCTTTGGCGAATTGACCTTTTGCTAGAAGCTGACCTGGTAGTTGAGGGGCGAAGATACCGTCAACCACAGGGCCATAAGTAAATTGTCCGTAAGCTGATGTGCCGACTTGGATGATGTTTGCCGTCTGGAGGGTCTGGTATGGAAGCTTCCGAGCTTCCTCGATTGTGGACACATTCAGAAGTGTCAGGTAGGCGTTGTAGATGTTTTCCTGCTGAACGGTGCTAACGGATGGTTGGAACCCGGGACTCTGTGGGATTGCTTGATGGAATGAAATTGGCTTGAGTCCTCCGTACGCCGTGATCTGGTGCATGATAGAGCCACCACCAGCAGACTCGCCAATCAATGTGATTCTGTTTGGGTCGCCTGTTTTGCATCGATGTCAGCCTTCCTCACTCCCAATCAGGAAATTGCATGGTACCCACCTCCAAACTTTTTGATATTCTGCTTGACCCACTCAATGGCCAGCCTCTGGTCGTACAAGGCGGCATTTGCGGTGCCATTTTCTTGAAACGTAGGACCCGAAAGCCACCCGAAAGCGCCAAGTCTGTAGTTCAAAGCAACGTACTGTGTCACAGTTAGCCACAACATCTGCCTTGAATTTATGTAATTCCACTCACAATGATGCCCAAGCTGCCATTGTCCTCGCTTCTCTTGATCAACCCAGCAGGATTGCCAGAACCGCCTTTGTCGCCAGCAGTGTATCCTCCTCCGTATATCCATACAAGGACAGGAGCCCCCTTGTTCTTCTTTCCATTTCTCTTGTCGAATATGCTCTTCGGCACCTGAACATCAAGGAACAGGCAATCTTCCGTTGTTCTCGGATCTTGTGCTGGCAGACCACCGCTCCCAGAACTGCTCGTATTGAAATCTGAAGGGCTGAACTCTGTCTTGCCCTGCAAGTATTCAGGAATGAACTCTTCGGCGATCAAAAGCCAAGCTGGGTTGGCCTGAGGACATATTCGTCCAATTTCGCCTGTTCGAACGACAGATCGGTCTTTAAGTGGGGGCTGAGGAGCTCGAAATCTTAGATTGCCCGTGGGAGGTTGAGCATAGCGGATGTTGGAGAAGTTATAGTATTTCCCGGTGTCATTGAAGACAGTGGCTCGTTGGACGACGTATCCCAGGTCGACTGTAGGAAGTTGAGTCGCGCGCTCTCCAAGTTGGGTAGCAGGTCTTGCGGTGACTATGGTCAATGAAGCGAGAAGTGCAACAGCATTGAGTAAAGACGACATCTTCTTGACTTGTCAAATGGGGCTCCTAGATTGAAGTAAAGCTCAATGGCATACTACACCACCACTGAACGGAGACCGAAGACGTAGAGGGGTGCGGGAGAACAGACCGTGATACCTACCGACCAAGTGAGGAGTCTTTGCTTCTTGTACTCGACCTTGAAAGACCTACAGATGATGATGCACAATCACCGGCTCGTAAACCAGAAGAGGCAAGTACGATCGCCTAGAGCTGATGGAGGATCCGACGTATGCATGAGTTGGAGGCGGTCTTCGCAGCAGGATCCATGCATGACCTTCGACAAGCGGAGTCAACGGCATTCATCGGCCGCTGCTGTCCAGATGGCATTTCAGCCACGGCTGTCAAAGTGCCACGCGGTAGATGCAAGACATCTTGGCTTCTGGAATAGGGATGTGCTTCCACCGTGGATGGGAGTTCGAGCCTCATGTCCACCACTGAAACCACTACGTCCATAGCAGTGTCCATAGGCCGGGTCTTATCAAATTAGGCCTAGCTGCCAAGAATACCATGATATCCTGCCTCGCGCAAGGGATGGGCGTAGGGTTGGACCAAAGTCAGCAGAAACAGCAGTACTGTTATCCCTTCATAACCGTGGGTATAAGGACAGCTTATTTGCCTCCACGGTGGTCACCGTGGTTGTAAGCTTATGGACACTGTGCGTGGAATACCCGGCACAACACTATTCTGGAATGATGTGCAACGTGCTTGAGGTGGTACAACAACGTGGCATGCTTGATAGCCCTGAAACTGGCCCCATTGGCTTCATCTCATTCAGGAATACGCATTCGTGTAGTAGGGCTGGCGACACAGGTCAAAGCGTTTTGTGCATGATGTGCGATGTTGCGGTGAGGAGGTGGTGAAAGGTGGGCAGCGAGATGACGGAATGACGGTGCCGAAGGATTGGACATGACTTTCAGGCACAAACTTTCTGAGGCTCTTCATGCAAGGGTGTTGTGGTGAGCGAGAACTATCGCATTGCTTCGAGGACTGACTGCACCACACTTTTTTTTGAGTGTCGATACTCTTCATCAGTGGTGTCTGCTTGATGACATTCGCCGACTCGTGCACTCGTGGTCTGCAAGGATCATGTCCCAGCCGAGATTCTCTCCATAATCTCCACGCGCTATCAAACAAGCGTGGATAGAACGAACAGGGTAATCGCATTGATATTCTCGGGCCATTACCTCAAAGGACAAGATGCGCCGCTCCTAAGCAAGACGCCAGGTTTATACAATGTGCCGCAAAGCAGAAGTCATCCCGATCGCCGCTGGTATCAAGTTAAAAGCATATGCAACTTCAGCTGTGTTCAACTTTTCATCCAAGCCTGCGGATGCGCTGTGCCATTCCGCCTTCCATGCTATCCCAAAAGACCGTGCGTCATGAGCTCTATAGTATTAAAACAATGTTTACATGACATACATAAGATTGGTATCTGTAAAAGATGTCAGCAAGGCTGTGTTGCGCACGCCAAGGTGGCGGAGCAGTAAACATGAAACATACCAAGAGGATGGCTACAGCTCAGCTGTGGCTTTTGAGAATACTTGCCCTCCAGGTTATCGCGAATACTGTTGAGCAATTGGACGTAACTCTGCTGAGGGTTCTTCTTGAGCGCGTTAATAAAGGCCCAAGACATGGCTCCAGTAGCTTGGCCAGCGATATTGGCGTCTTGCCTGTACACAAAATAGATTAGCAGGTGTCTTCCAATGCGTACATGCGATGGCTCAGCGAAGGTCTGGTGTTCTCGGGCTATCCATGACTCGGTAGTGCCAACGCAACTCAAAGCCCCTCCGCCATGAAGCAGCCGGTGAAGGCTCCTCAAGGCAGAGAGACTGAGAATGTTTGGTTGAACACTATCTCATCATGAAATGACTCGCTTGAACGCAGCAGAGCTCCCCCAACGCCACGCTGAAATGCAGCAAACAATTAAAGTCCTTCAGAAGTGGTTCCACATGGGAACACCTTCACAAGGGTTGTGATGCCCCGTGGTGGGCAAGGCCCACATGGGCATAAACATGGGCTCGTCGCAAAAATGGGGATCAACATACGATGTCTGGGTGTCCTTGCTTCCACTCCACATGATGACATCTGCCGGAGATGTCTTTGTGCGCAGGTTTCGTTCATAGGTATCACCACCACTAGTGGCTTTCTTGAAGAATCCGAGCGCGGTAGAAGCCATGCCGCCAATGTCTCCTCTTGCATAAGATGATACAATGCCGAGCAGGCCTTGACCGGCTTCTTTGGCGAGATTTGGTTCTTTGAGCACACCTTGCGTTGAGTAAATGTATGGTAGGTCGAGCGCCGAGCCCGAATGGCAGGAATCGAAGATTGCGGTCAGCCGCACACCAGGCTGCAGAGGTTGCACCCTACCAAGGTTAGCCCCATGCCACTTTTGAGCCATCGAATACTCACATAATACGATGCATCTCGTCGTCCACAATGTGTCCAGCTTGTCTGAAATCGACGGGGTAAATGACCTCGTCATATCCATCTTCCTCATCACCATCAAGATCTTTAGTTTGACCACCGTGCCCTGAATAGTGGAAGAAGAGCGAATCGTTGGGTCTGGCATCCTTCACCAACCAATGCATCGCTCTCAAGATGTTTGCCTTGGTAGGCTGGCTCATGGGGTTCTGCTGGTCATCCGTGAGTGTGACCATGTCTTCTCGCTTGTACCCAAAATATTCGTTCAAGTATGTTGACATGTTCTTGACGTCGTTTATGCATCCTCTGAGCTGTCCTCGTTGTCCAAAGTAGTTGATGCCTATGAGTAGTGCTTTTCTCCTGCCTGTGCAATTCGAGTATTGGAAAGTGTAGCCGCTCGGAGCGCCGTGTCCGAACTGCTGTGTCTGCTGTGGAGGAGGTGGGGGCCGGCCGTAGTCTAGGTGATGTCTCAGCAAAGGTCATCAAAGTCTATCAATTCACACTTACTGCCTTGTGGTGGTCCAGGCGGCGGTCTGTTATACTGCTGAGGCGGAGGAGCTCCATATCCTTGCGGCGGGGGCGTCTGCTGGTATCCATTTCCGTATTGCGGTGCTTGAGGCGGCGGTGCGCCATATCCACCGCCGTACTGGGGTGCTGGAGGGGGAGGAGTGCCATAACCATATTGGGGAGCTGAAGGGCCATACTGTTGAGGAGGGGGATATCCGTTGAAGCCTTGCTGCTGTTGAGGCGGCGGATAGCCCTGCTGATTGTGGTAACCTTGGCCTGGATAGTACGACATGTCTCGCAAAAAGTGCAATCAGGTGTTGAAGAGTATGTGTCTGGGTAGTTGTTCAGGTTGAAGTGCTCGGCTGAGTCGGCACTGCGCCAACCTGCTGACGCGCCGAGAATGTTTCGCAGTGGCGAGGATGGCAGTATTTATCCTCGTATAGAACCAGGGACGCGAAGGTGGGGTTCTATGGAGTAGGTACGTCGAGGTGGTATCGACACACGATCTATCTTGAGATTGTGTGCGACTCTGTACGTGCACGGCGGCTGAGCAGAAGTCAATAGGCTTGTGACGATGCTGTATGCGGTATACGCCAGAACCAGCGGGAAGACAAGCGATGGGCGGTCACGCTGCAGGGCTCGCTCGATTGTAGACTTGGTGACTTTCTTTCCAGGAAATTTCTCAGGCTTCGTGACGCGCCAGCGAATGCATAGACTCCTAGAGGCAGAGTAGTGTCAAGGCTTGGTAAACGCCTCGCATGCTGTCGTCTTCACCAGCCGCTCGACCTTGGCGCATCGAGGGGGGGTAAAAGTGTGTCCCTCCGAGCTTGCCGTCTCTCCCGTTCTTCGCTTTCCATTGCTATGGCTCCTTTCTCCTTTCTCAAAACATCCTACCAACGACATCGTGTCTATTTTCTGCTCAGCCGTCAACAATACAATGTTATCTTGCGAAGCCTTCGACCATGATGCGAACGGAACCACAAATTGACCAATCTTGCCAGAAGCTGCCAGTATCTTGGATCATTTTCTCGACGGTCGCTCCGAAGCCACAGCATGCAGTCTAGTCGACCGCGGCCGCATTATGCAGCCTTACGACCAATTGAAGATCACAATTTACGCCTGGTCTGATACTGCTAGACAGATCCGAACTTCTTCGTTCGACGCTTCGAGCACACCACGTGCTTCTCTGCTCCGATGTAGCTTCTGCCATCAGGACTATGCCACATGTGTCAACGTCCTTCGTCAGGTACGTAGCTGGCACCCTTGCTCATCAACGTGGAAGTCACAGAGGAGCGTCCTAGAGGCGTTTTCGTGGCTAGCCGGCTACAGCTCCAACAATGAAGCACCAATTGGATCTGTGCGCAACAGCGTACACTGGACTTACAGCGGTGTGCTTTGCATTAAGCATGATCCCATACCTCATCTACATCTACATACAGATTGTCACCTGCATACAGGAAGCCGCTCTACGGAAAAATCCTTCGACTTTCCTTCGCCTGGCAGGTCCAGTGCAAATCTCTCCTATAGAAAAAAGCACAGACCGCAAAAAGGTTCCGGACCGGCTTCTTGTATGCGGATGACACTCTGTACGTTGTCAAAGCCACTCAAGCCACAGAACATGCCATGAACAGCAATCGCTGTATCCGTGTGGCACGGTTTTACTGGCAGTGCATGTTTGAGAGACTGCGAGACGACCTCGGAGTTTTTGAAGGAAGTTGATGATACTACATCAGCGATGTCACCAGCTCATCTCGCTTTGAGCATGGGATCATCCAGAACTGGACTCCCGATGAGTGTCGCATTTGCATCTGTGACAAGTGCAGAATCCAGGACTGTGTTTGCTGCACCCACGGTACTAGCCACTATCTGCCCTCTAACAGCAAGATCTCACGATGGACCTGAACTCTCCGCGCGACAGGGATCTTGAGCGACAAATGATAAGGCTTAAAAAACTGATCCTGCCGCTCTTACGGCATTCGTTTAGAGCTTGCAGCTATAGCTGCGTGGGTACGGCATCTAAAAAGCACTGACATGGTCGCACTGGCCACATGCCAAAGAATCTTTTGAGAGCTGCAACGAATCAGACACAGATGAAGACAGCCCCGGCATTCAGCTAAAGCTCGAAGTGATGCTAACAAAGCCACGCCAAGTCACGGTAGCTTCGAGAGTCGACACACTTGACTCTGCATGCAATGTAGAACTCTTCCCCTCAGCCCTACGGACGATAGCAGACTAGCGTTCCTGTGAACAGCCATCATTGATGCTAGGCATATCTCGGCACGAGCGAAAGACACAATCCAGACCCATCTGTACCTGGCAAGGCTGACCTCTATCCTCAATCGAGTAACCGCCAGACCGCCATCAGAATTGTAAGGATTCATCCTACCTTGCCTTCCATCGGACCCGACCCACCCACAAGGCCCACCGCTGTACATCTTCCCGCTCTACCAGCAACTCGACGCTATAGAGCTCTTTCGCTAGCACCTCGTTTGATGCGATCTTATGTACGAACGAATGACATGCTCGACATAGCCACGCTACTTTCTGCAGCTCCCATTCCTTATGCCAACCACGCTTGACAGCTTTGGCATGTACAGCCCTTGGTATGAGATGATGGTACGTCAGCGGAAGATGCTCTCGTTCACAGATCTCGCAACCGTCTGAACGAGATGCCATCACAGCTGGAGTATGCTCTGGCGGCGCAGCGATCATCGTCGTTACGTAGGCTGTAAGAGCTGGTTCCAAGAACTTCTCCACATCCGTCTCATCATGCACCAGGCCGTACGACGTCAACGAGTCTGCGATGGTTAAAGGCAGTGGCTTCGCCAAGCTTTCCAGTAAGGATGTGTCTAGTGGCACTGCATAGCGGTCCATCAGACTGGAATCCTCCTGCACCGCAGCATACGATAACATTCGCAGCTCGGCTGGTAGAGCGAGGAAGATCTCCTCTGCAAGATACTGTTCCGTCTCAGTGGCCATCTGGCAAGCGAATGAAAAGCTCTCACCTCTATGAAGTCCGCCAACTCAGCCGCATCATTGCTCCCATATTCGCTCTCAGGAGCGACGGCTCTCACAGGCTTGATTTCATTCTTCCTTCCCTTCACCTTCTTGAAGGCTTTGCCACTTTCCGGAGCATGTCTCGAAATTATGGTCGTTGACAAGCAGTCTTTAAAAATTTCGAAGTATTCGACTTCGTCCGGAGAGATCATGAAACGCTAGCAGCACAGAGAGAATTCTGTTAATTTCAGTATGAGAACAATGTTGTGTACAGAAGTGAAGTTCTGAGAAGCTCAATTGATCGTCATTGATCCTGGTCCACTCTCGCGTGGCATGAAGATCAGCACTTGTCGATCTCCCGCCAACATGCCAAGCGCTTGAAACACTCCTCTCTTCACTCTCTTTTCCTTGTGATCTGTACCCGCTCTACAGTATTGCGTATTATGCAACACAATTGCCTCGTTCACGATGATGCTATGTCTCCTCTCCGCGGTGCCTGCCCACCTCTTTCCCGATCCGACCAGAGCGCCGAGTCCTGCACTGCCACCAAGCCATCGATTTCGTCCGACATGAACATCTGCGCGTCGAAGTGTATGGAAATTCGCAAAATAGCTCAATCCTAGATGTAACATACGGCAGATCACTTCTGAATAGCATCATTGCTTGCGATGCTTGGAATAGCATACCAGCTGGCGTGGTGCTGCAAGAGAGGACTCGCTACGGATGGGACTGGCAACGTAGCGAGATATCCCTGCGCTGCCCGAGAGGTCACAGAGAGAAGCCATGCCAACATGGCTTCTCTATCCGTTGACGCGACCTGCGACCTTGAGCATTAAAGGCGCAAATTGCGCGGATGTGATGAACGTGGGATCGCCTCGTGGCATGCCTCGAGAGGAAGAATGGCAAAAGCACAGTGCTGAAGAAACGACAACATGTAAGAAGTGAGAGCGGCAAATACTCATGTTCGAAATATCTATGTGAGATTAATTCATATGGAGTCGTAAGGTCATTCCTATCCCGGCTCATGCTACAACTCTAGCTCGAATGGTTCGGCCTGTGGTCCACTGAACATGACCATCACCCAAGCAGGTACGACCCGAATTTTCTTGTCGCTCAAGAATCCAAAGGTTTCGAAGGCACTGACGGACAGGCCAGATGCAGTCGCAGAGAAGGAATTTCTGAAGACAAAGGGGAGAGAAATATCACATCCTCACGCGGGCCCGGGCAAGTATTACTGTATTTGCTTGACCGCTTCAGTGTAGCTTTGTCAGTCTGAATGCTGTGTCTCGGGGTTCCTGCTAGTACGTCAGTCCACAGTGACGAAGCTCGCAACCCAGTTGATCCTGTCTTGCAAGTTTATGAAGTCAATTGCGCATGTCATGCGGCGCAGCTGCTCGTCTAGTTCTGGGAGTCCTGCTCCCTTGCTGACTGAGGGTCAAGGTCAGTCACTGGATGTGCAGCAGTGAGGCCCGTGTGCTCGTCGACCATATGGCTCGATGGCTCGTCTGGTCCAGACCGCCATAGTGGAAGACTCAGCCTCAGAGGGATTTCTTCTTTCGAGTATGCTCGCATCCACCGGCCATCCTTCGACTTCACGAAGCGCTCAGCGCCAAAATTGTTGACAACGACAATGTCTTGCAGTTCTGGAAACATTCTCTCCATGCTGGATCGTGTCTTCGAGTCGGCTAGTTTGTACAAGACCTGCGCTATCATTTCTGTCTGAGACCACCAGGCGTCATAGTGCGGCTTAATTGTCACAGAGCGCACGTTATACAGATAAGCGCGGAGCCTGAACATGGCCTTGAAGATATATCTCCACTCGAAGTTTAGCGGATCCGAATTCCACATCCAGTCCATCCAATCAGGTACCTGTCGAACGTAGACCTCCGAGAACACTTCATAAGCTGAAACCCAGAGGAAGAAGTCAGACGTCATGTCCTGTAACTCCAGGTGCTGAATGAGTTGCAATTTGTATCGCCACTCAATAACCGTAGCATTGATCTCGAATCTGACGTCTCGGATGTGATCGTGCCGAGGGAGGCTCAAGGTCATGTTGGTCCAGAAGATTGACCATGCTTCTCGATGAACCTGTTTGGATACACGTAGTAGAGCTAGACGGTTGTGATTGCTCTTCTGGGATCGCAGCGCATCACCGAACACCGACAAATCTATATTCTTGGTTTCAATGAGCTGGCAGAAGTCGTCCTTCCTGCGTTCGGCGAGAGTGACTGGTGTGTCTGAACTCGAGGCTAGATCGTAGATTTGGTTTCGAATTTCGGACGGGAGATCGAGAAACCTGAACGGCACGTGAAAGCAAGTAGTGGCCGGAAGATTCATCGCAGGCCTCTTGTTTCTAGTCGGAAGGCTCATCGTAGGCCTCTTGTTTCTGGTCGAGATCTCTTCTTGCCACTTCTGTCGGAATGCCTCCAGCTCGGCCTCATTTCCAGGGGCAGTCATACTTGGAGGTCCGTCGTCTCCACTCGTCTCGGAGGAGATTTACCAGGGGATGACGGTGAGTGCGACAGATGTTGAGTTGGTACAGTCGTGTCAATTAACGATAACCGTCGGAATTTTCGAGCAAGATTCCTGGCTTGCTGGCTTGCTTTGAATATAGAGTCAGCCGAGAACTTGCTCTGAGTGTGTCTGAGTTTGGAACTTGTCCCTGTTCTTGTTTCGAGTGTGTGATGAAGAGGGAGAAATCAGAAGAGGTGCAAAAAGGCCGCTGAAATAGTGATGGAGCAGGAGCCGTGATGTTCACAAGAACAAAGCCTTTGTGAATATGGCTTACAACACTGCCTTTGTCGCTGGAGCGCTAAGAGCATTTGCATGATCTGGCAATGGCATTGTCGTTCGCCCTTCTTGAAGTACCTGAAGTCGTAAGCATTGTCAGCAAGTCTAGGCAACCTTCCACATCTCATCCACAATGCACATAATGCAGATACTTATCGACAACCGAAGCCATGTCGAGACATTGTTGCATGATGAGCGATGTTGGTGTTCTGGTGGAAAGAACAACTTGGAAGGCATTGTTTATGGATGAGACGTAGGGCCGGCCGGGCCGATGTATTTCCGACAGCGAACATTCTTTCCGCTCAAGTTTACGTTTTGGAGGTGCGGCGTACACTCTCAAGTCCCATATCAAAATTCCACGACGCAATTGGTGAGGCCCCTTGAAGCGAATAACAGCGCGCAAGATGGATGCGCAGCTCCCAGATGACGGCTTGAAGTGGTTTGGGGAAGGCTTCGATGGATTTCCAAGGCGCCTTCCAGACGATTGCGTGGAATACATTATTCATATCATCGGCCAAAAGTTGAACACTCCTTCATCGATACGAGCGAGGCTAAGCGAAGTGCTCCGAGCAGCAAACGATCTGAAGAAGAAGTACCTCAGAGACTACATCTGGCAGCGGCAGCATTTTGAGCTCAACCTTCTGCCAAACTTGGACCTCACAAGGTCCGACATTTCTGAGGCATCGAAAGCCACACCATTCCTCAAGGGCAGGACAGACTTCGGGGACTCGGTTGCTGATGAATGGCTCATTGTCTGGCTTCTGCGAGAGCTCAGCACACAATTTCCCGAGGCTTGGATCCGAATATACGACACAGATGGCGAATTCCTCCTCATAGAGGCTGCAAATGCGTTACCGAAGTGGCTGAATCCAGACATCGCTGAGAATCGTGTCTGGCTGAACGCAGGTCATCTCAAGATCATTCCGCTAGAAAACGGCTCTTCCTCGCACAATTTGACCTTGCAAGACGCCCTTAAATTCATTCGCAAAACCTCGGACAAGCTTTTGATCGAAAGCGCTGTAGAGCAAGAAGCATTTCACAGACTACGGGGGTATCCTTCCGCTATCTCTTCTTCTCTGCATAACGCTCTCATCACCATCCCCAGAAGACTTGCATACCTTCTGCATCGCAATCCTGCATACATTTCTCCTGCTATTGAAGCCTTCTATCTGCGTGATCCAATCAGTCTAAAACCGCTGAACACAAAAGATACAGCCACACTGGTCTTTGCTCCAGAAGACTTTGTCACGGTCAGTGTCAAGTTCACGAAAGTCGGCTTTGCGCAGCTACGGAGTCAAATATTCGACGCACCTCCCGCCTGGACTGGCATCATTCCGCGTCTTCAGAACGAGAAGATGGCTATGGGCATGAAGCTTGCGTGCGGCTTTGAGATCCTGCTCTCCGACCCACAGAACCAAGATAAAAGAGAAGTGCGAGGGATGAAGCTGCTATTGGAAGACATTGAGAGTGGCGAGGAGGTCCTGCCAGACGAGGCTGAGATTTCTTCTTGGCCAAAGACCGAGGACGACGAGAAGTGGCTCGACATCGATTACAATGACTTCGAGAAAGAGCTTTCAGGCAAGCCCGGCTCTGGTGAGCAGGCAACCAAAGATGGGTTTGGAGACAAGGGTGCTCAGGAAAACTTGCGGAAAATGGTATCACGCTTCGAAGAATTCCTCAAGGACGATGAAGCAGGTGTGGACGGAATCGAGGACATTAGCGACAGCGAGCATGAGGAGTCAGCTGAGGAACCAGAGAATGGCACCAAAGACGAGGCGTCAGATATGGCTGACGAGGAATTTCAAAATGCCATGCGTGAAACGCAAGCCATGCCGAAGGAACAGCTCGAAGAAACCGGTCTTCTCGAAGAAGCTCGTAATTTAGCACTGCAAGATGCCGAAGATGCAAGCGATCTCGACGAAGACGAAGAAATGCGCAAGCTCATCCAAGCAATGGAAGAAGAGCTCAAAGGTCACGGTGCACTCGACCTTAGCAATGGCAGGATCAAGAAAGTGGAGAATAAAGACAAGGGCACAGGCATAGCACCAGGAAGCTCCACAACAAAGACCGACAGACCGTTCTTCGGACCTCCTCGCCCTCCAAATATGGTCACGAAGGAGAATGTGAGCTTTGCAGATGATGATGTAGAAGAAATCGGACCTGGGGAGGAAGAATTGAGCTCTGATGAGGAAGACTACAATGATGTGG
Organism: Pseudocercospora cruenta; assembly: GCA_013365205.1. Classification (NCBI taxonomy): domain Eukaryota; kingdom Fungi; phylum Ascomycota; class Dothideomycetes; order Mycosphaerellales; family Mycosphaerellaceae; genus Pseudocercospora; species Pseudocercospora cruenta. The sequence goes on from JAASFE010003719.1 coordinate 264,560, forward strand.
ATCTTGGTCTTGCGAAGAATATGCTTGAGAGCTTCAAGGGTCAGGCCGGCATGAGTGGACCTGCTGGCAATTTGATGAGGTCGCTTGGTGTCAATATGCCAAGGGATGAAGACAGCGATTGAGGAGCAAGAAGGCATGACAGCGTTATAGCGTTTCCTCATCGTACAATTTGCCATCCTGAAGCTACCACCCATCTCAACATTCCAAACTGCTCATGGGCGTAAACCATCACCTGACCTCCATTCCTTCTCACTTTCACAACTCATCATGACCGTCGACCTTGGCCAATCCACTAAAATCCTCCTCGCACTCAAAAGAACCCGCAACATTAACATCCCCACCTTTATAAACCGCATACTTCGGATACCTACAAATCGGTCTCGTAAAATTCTTAAAAATGTCAGGAGGCGCTCCAGGCATGGGCAAAGTTTGGCCATCCAAAAATTCCGGCGCAACACCTTTCTCAACCCAATGGACCAAAGAATACATCGCTGTGATAGGTATGGCCCCTAGACCACCGAAACAATGCGCTACACCAGGAGCTTCAAAGTGTCGGAAAAAGGAATCGATATCTGGGACTTCGGATTTCACACGTTCGTAGTAATCTTTCGTTCCGCCGGCGGGGATGAGTTGATCGGTCAGACCATGCCATGTCAGGATCTTGCCGCCAGATTCTTTGAAGTGGTGAAGGTCTGGGTCTGCGGAGTCGAGGAGGGAATGGTATTCTTGTCGAGATATTTTTAGAAGTTGGTCGAACCCGTCCTCGTCGATTTTTGTGATATCGTAGTCTTGGTCTTTTATCAACCAAGTTTTCAAGTAGTCGGCTGAGATGGGGAAAGGTGCGGATTTGCAGTTCTTATTTCCCTCTTCGCAGATTGTGTTGGCGAGGCCGGTGAAGAGTGGTTCGTAGCCCATGAGTTGGACTTCGGGGTTGAGACCGTACCAGATTGGGTTGGATTTGCGGATGGGACCTGTCCAGACGGCTTGGGCGATTTCTGCGGCACGCTTCGAGATTTTGCGTTCTTCGTTGCCGCAGCCAAATTTCCTGCCGACTACGGAGCTGGCTTGGAAGTCGCAGAGGTCGGGAGCTGAGATGATGCCGTCTTCGATGCCGTCGATCTTATCACAGGCTTGGACTGCTGCGGCTGTGATGGCCTTGAACTCGCAGGGTGGTGGGACGTAGTTGAGTTCGTGCATCTTGACGTGAGCGTAATGCTCTGTGACTAAGAAAGTGACCCAGTTGATAGCTGGAGCAGCTGCTAGGATGCCGTCGTAGAGCTTTGGATATCGCTGTGCAAGAACAAGACCTTGTCGGCCACCTGAAGTAGCAGTCAGCGAACGTTCCAAGCATCAAGCTGTGCAGTTTACCTACCAGTACTGCATCCGTTCCAGTACGAAAACGCAATCTTCTTGTCGTAGTAATGCTCAGTGATAGCTTTCGCGATCTGCGTCATTTCATCCAGAGATCTATACCCGAAGTTCTGAAGGAGATGCAAATTAACATTTCCAGGACTGAGAAGACCCCAATCAGAAGAATTCAACGAGCGATCTCCAAAGTCGCCAAAGAACGAGTGACCAGAGTCCGTGTTTGCACCCGCAAAACCTAGTGATACTCCTGCAGCCAGAGCACCCTCGTTACCAGCGCACTATACGCATAGTCTCAGCATCTCAACCGCATGTCGTATTTTGATCGAAAGAAGTACTCACCCAACCACCGCCACCTTGACCCAAAAACCGACCAGTCCAGTCCCTCTCGTCCAAAGGTAGCCAGACATTGATACGTATGCTATCGCCAATTCCTGCATTTCCTTCAGCACATTTCCTCTCTACCATATATCTTCTTGTGCAAACATACCCGGATGCGTATACGACACCGTCACATTACAAAAATCAATCGGTCTAATTTCAGCCGGCAAAGCAGGTATCGCAGGCGTGACAAACTCATATTGATTCCATTGCTTGATTTCTTCAGCTTGAATGTCCACAATCTTGACTCCTCGGGCATCCGGTAAGGTTTCCTTGAAATTCTCGACCGTACAACCTGTTGTTGCTGCATAGCTGCCGCCTGCCAGTGACAGGAGTGTATATGCCCGCCACATGTTGACTGACCAGAAATTTGTTGTAGAGATAAGAGACATACGTATTGCTGATGAGGAGAAGGAGAAGGTGTAGTTACCCTACCTTGACCCAAGCTCCTGCATCTCTGAACTTTATGTTGGTTCAGGTACCAATGCCGAATAATGTTGGTGGGATCCTTTTGGCTGACTGGGTATGCTGGTCAAAGGCATGGTCTCTGATTGCTCTGCTCTATGATATCGTAGCGGGGAAGATAAATTGGGCCGGCCAATGTCTCCAGGGTGGTTGATATGGCGATGTCGTATTCATGGCTGTAGATCGTCTTGGTAGCGGCTTCTGTCCTGCGGACTTTATCATCCTAATGCATCAAATGCTTTGCGAAGCTGTGCTTCTATGTGACCTATGGTCCTAGATGAAACATGTTCGTTAAGGTGAAAGTGGTGCGAGTCATCATTGTCTAGGATGTCTCCACAATGGAGAAAGTATCGGATCTTCGGCAGAGAGGAGAGCTCAGCCGATGCTGCTTCCGAGTGTATGCCAAGCATTGATGTTCTATGGTTCAAAGCGACTCTAATTAACTACATATTCCCACCCAGTAGGAGCTAGACATTACATCACATCATCAGCTGATAGCAGCACATTCCTTCTCGGTCCCATCAAGACTAATATCCCTCGCAGCAACACCAGCCCCAAACTCCTTCACAGTACCCTCACCCAAGGCCTCGTAAGGCTTCCAATGCTCCTTCTCCAATGCATGAGTCGGATCTTTAGCAAACGCAACCCAAGCATCCTGCATAGCTTGACTAGTCTCATACTGCAACTGCGTACCATTCCCGCGAACGTCGGAATGAGTGCCGAACAGCATCGAAATCTCTGCACCGTGGTACGCACCCATCCAAGGTCTTGGGGAGAGGTTAGTGAAATTGCCTGAGTATAAGAAGCGATACGTGAGGAGCTCGGCTTGCTGTCTAGCTTCGATGATGTCTGTGACGGGACAGAAGAATGCAGTGAGTAGCATCTCATGAGCTGCGGTTTGGTTGGCACCTTTTGGGTCGTAGGGGATGTTTCCGATGCCTTCGTCTTTGTTTGTTCCGATGATCGTGGGCTAAGGAGAGGTAGATCAGCGTTTGGGAGAGGATGGAAGACTTGGTAAAGACTTACAATCTTGGCGGCCTTTCCTGAGAGCATACGCTCAGTCCTATTAGCAAAGACCACTTTGTCGTCGACTGTCGGGTAGAACAGCCCGGTTGGACTACCCGGTGTTGGCAAGGCATTGGCAATATCTGCTGCTGGTACTTTACGCATGCAAGCAAGCTCATCCTCACCATCGCAGCCGAGACTTGCAGCCACGCCAGAAAAGTTCATGCCGGTCCTGTCACCCCAAGTCGCGATGATTGGCGGGTTCGAAGCTTGAATGATACCATTTGCGATGATATCTTCTGGCCAAGCATAAGTATGAGCATCCACAGATCCTGCTCCAGCAGATTCGCCCCATAAACTGATCCGCGAGAGATCACCACCAAATGCTGCAATATTGTCTCTCACCCACTCAACCGCAAGACGTTGATCCAGGTATCCAAGATTCCAGTCTTTAAGTGCTTTGACGCCTCCAGGAAAGCCGAAAATATTAAGTCTGTACTTGATAGTGACCACGATATGGGTCGGACCGGTTCTCTCAATCCAGTGAGTCGGAATCTGCTGCCAAGAATCGCCTCCAAATTGCCACCCGCCGCCATGAACCCAGACCAAAACTGGCAAGGGATCACTCTTAGTGCTGTTGACGGCAGGCGTATATACAGACAAGGTCAGACAGTCTTCAGACACGCCTATGTCCTTCACAGGGTTCGCGGTAGGGGTCTCCGCAAGCTCCTCGCTGTATATAGTCGGCCCACCTCCGCCGCCTCCCTGTATGCATTGCGGCATGTATTCTGTCGCTGCGATTCGAGCATCTGGCTGCCATAAGCGTTCTGGTGCTGCCCATCTTAGATCTCCAAGAGGTGGCTGCGCATATGGGATGCCTAAGAACTGTCGTACACGCGGGTATCTTTCTTCGATCTTGCCTTGTAGTCGCCCAGAAGTAGTTGAGACCGTTAATTGATCGCCATAGTAATGTCCTGGCACTTGATTCCCATATGCCCAGACGCCTACGATTGTTAGTAAAGCAGATAGCACTGTCTCTATCCTCATTTTCGCAGTTCTTCCGGGTTGCAGAGCAGAAGAGAGGGGACGGCAAGTAGAGGCTGCAATACTTATCCCATGACCTCACCTTTCATTCTCTATTTGCGCGATGTCCTGCCCAGCCTGAGTGCTTCAGCCGTTCCTCTCAGGATGCACAGCGCACGAAAATATGCATCCTCCTCGCCTGCCAAGATACTCGGTATACCGCTTCAGTCTGCATGCTGACCGACTGATTCTTGGCCGTTGTAATTCTCAGCTCTTTCCAGTGTTCAGAATGGGGGAGGAGTTGTAACCCTATTTCCGTGACACGATAGTTGTCGGAGTAGCTCGAAGTGCTGTCGAAGGTCTAAAAAGCGCCGTCGCAGGCGATCTGGGGAAAGCTGCGAGCTCTTCGTGCCTTGGCAACGCCGGTTCTGGTTTTCACTAGTCATTGTTATTCACGGATCGCTAGCAAAACACGCATCTTGAAATATTGCAAAAGAGCGCGATAGATGCAAGCCGAAGAGTTGAGTGCCTCACGACCAGGATCTCATTTTCAGCCTCAGCAAGGACTAGGCACCTTCCAGCTGTTCGACAAGGGTACAACATCGTCTTCGACTTCGAAACACACGCATCATTTCTCATCAATGCTCTTCTGCCGATTATTATACACACCGCCATCATATCTCAGGAATTCTCACAGCCACGATGCTGCTGATGATCCTCAATCCCACCTCTCCCGATCCCTTTCCTCATACTCATGCTCCTCATGTATGCCTTCCTACGACTTGGTCGCATCATTAGCTGCATCCTTGGCCTTATCCTTGACATCCTCAGCCTTTCGCTCTGCCTCCTTTGCTCCGGCGCCTGCTGCCTTCTTTGCTGCTTGGGCAGCCTCCTCTGCAAAAGGCGTTAGCAAAGAAGGGCTATTATAGTAGGTGATCCGGATGTAGCTACTTACCGCCCTTCTCAATTCCCTTCACAATCGTCTGCGAAACATTCTTGTCGACAGTCTTCAAGCCATCCTTTGCAGCTTCGACTGGACCCTTCTGGACGCGCACCGAGGTGCTGAAGAGGCGAAGGTTGCGGGCGAGTTGTTGGCGGAACATTGTGTCGGTTGGCTGGTATTGGCGAGTTTTGTTTGGAAGTACTTTTGGTAGGTACTCAGGTTCTCTCGATTGTTGATTGTTTAGGATTGAATGGCAGGTTGTCAAAGAGAAATGGTGCTTGGTTTGCTCGTGACTGCCGCTGGACGTCATTGTGATGATCGGCGGCTGGGGCTGCTCCAGCTTCTTGCCATTTTTGGACTCACTACCCTCGGAAGTCACTCCACAGACCACACAATGATGATGCACGTGGCGAGTGTGGTCCGTGAAGAACAACATCTCCAGTCTTGATCACAAACCTCTCCCAGATCCTTCGCAATTCGTGCTGCAAGTTGGCGGCTAGCAGCATGCACGCCTCAGCAGCATAGGAGACTCGTACTTATGCTCTGGCGAGATGTTGATCAAATCAAGATCTATCATGTACACATTATCTATTCACTTTTAGTTCTATCTGTATCATATGCCGCCTCATGATCCCTCCTCACTTCTAGCAGTAGCTACCATTAACACCACTCGCACTCGGAATCCCAGCATCAGCCAAACGACTCCAGCTCCAGTAGTCCTGCAACTTGCCCTCACCATCCACAGTATCCTGATCATTCAACATCTTATAATTCCAGAAAGCACTTCCACTAGCAAACTTCTGGTACGCGTACACCTGAGTATCATACAGAGTCTTTCTGTAGCTCAAAGTATTGTTATAGAGTGTCTGCAGACTCCACTCGCCGATGAAAACTGGGAACTTGCCATCTCCTTGACCGATGAACTTAGCCTGTCCGCAGACTGCTGGGGCAACGTATTGCGAGTACGCTCCTGCTGCGGCGAAGAAGTAGATGTGGCTGTCGATTACGAGGTTCGTGCTGGCTGGGAAGAAGGGTGACCAGTATTGTTCAGAGAAGAAAGCGTCTTGAAGCATAAGTGGGATGCGCTTGTCGACTTTTGCGATGCGGGAGAGGACGCCTTGCATGTAGGTATTGATCCAGTTTGTGCCGTTGGTGGTAAGACCGGATGGTGTTGCGAAGCCTGCAAAATTGTCGGATGGTTCGTTGATGGGTGCGATTGTGACGCCGTAGGTGCGGCCAGATGTGGAAATGAAGGAGAGAATGGAGTCAATGGCGCGGAAAGAATAGTCGAGGTTTGTGGCGTTGAAGAACCAGGCGTCGTGGCCGAAAGCCTCTCCAATTCCGAGAGTGTTGACACCGCCTGGGAGGGAGTGCAGGCCGATGATGACGTGCATGTTGTACGTGTCGATAGCGTAGTTGGTAATTGCTCGCAGGTATGCCTGCTGAGAGCCGGTGTAGAGCTGGCTTCCTGGAACCTTGACCCATGCCGCGTAGGTGGTCGGGATGCGAAGAGTGTTGATGCCGAGTTTGCCCAGCTTGTCGATGTCTGCCTTGGTGATGAAGGAAGCATAGCGAGCATCAAGCTTAGGTCCGCAGACGTTGAAGCCGACAGCTCCGCACCAAGTCCATTCGTCTGGGTGGTTTGGACCAATGTTCGCTGCCCACCAGTCGAGGTCGTAAATGTTTTCCTGGTGTCATTAGCAAGAGGTCTCCAGCTGATATGAAGTTGTTCGTACCTGCTCAAGCCAAGCACCAAAGTTGACACCATTGGCCTTGTAGGTCTTCCAGTTGACAAAGTTCCTGTTCTGCTTCGGCCAGGTGATCGAGTGTGCAATCTTGTTGATCAAACTGTCGACTTGGCCGAAAGTGATTTGGTTGCAGCTGAAAAGGCTTCCATGGCTTGCAGCATTGGTCTGAAGAGTCACGCCGAGCTTGGCGACTGCAGCTGCCAGGCTATCTGGAGAAGTGACTGCGGAGGTGACAGTAGTAACGGCATTCTCTACACCACCAATGATAGAGGTGATGACGTCTCCGAACAAGCTGGGAACCGGGGCAGCTCGCGTTGAAGTGGCAAGTCCAAGGAGGATGGGCGTAGTGAAGTGCATGATGAATGAAACGAGTATGAAGATGCAAGGAATGGGAATCTGATGAGCTACACAATGCCCAACGAGCGACATTGTGAGAATTATATACCTTGCACTCACCTATTGCTCTTACACATATGCCTCATTGCAAAGCCGGACACGGGCGGCGATGGCTTGCAGTTCGATTCGAGATATTCAGATTTTCAAGGCCATCTGATGGACTAGCTGAATAGTGTAGAGCGAAAGGAGAAGACGAGGTCGAAAGTAGCTTGGCCTAAGTGCGCATTGCGGAAAAGAGCCCAAGTTGAGCGATATCCGTGGATTGTGCCGAAAAGCCCTAAGAGCCAGAAAACCTTATCAAGCCACATCGCGTGGCCCTGGCATAAGGCTAGAACTCTGTTCCGTGCCCAGATTTGTTGCGATGACATTTTGTAGTTGCCTTCTTTCTAGAAAGCAAGAATCTGCCGTGTGGCCATTTTGAGATCGACCATGCTTTCGGCGGTTTCGAATACTACGAACCGGATCCGATCTGTCGGAAATTCCGTGACAATCTGCGGTGGCGTCGATAGCCAATGCCGAAGGCGCGTCGCGCAGCCTGTCGTGGAAGTGTTGTACATACATCCTTTACAATGTGGTGTAATAATGTGATCTAAGCGGTCGACTTGGTCTTGGCTTCTTTCCTAGCCCGCTTCTCTTCTTTGCGCTTCCTCCTCTCCTCCTTGCTGAGACCATCTTTGGAGCTCGGTCTTTCTACCGACTCTTTCGAAATAGACTTTGACAGTCTCAGCTCCGACGGCGGCGCATGCTCAAGACCATCCACCATTGCAACGTCTTCAGTCTTCTGTTTCTTCTTGGACTTTTTAACTTTCGGTGTCTCGACGTCAGGCTTGTCAGAAGCTCCGTATGCACCTAGCGCCTTTGGAAACTGGAGCGATTTGTCCTTCTTCGAAGGGCGGACAGCCTCACCATCGGTGTCAGACCCGAGCCCTGGATCGCCAGTGCCAAATCCTGGAGGTTTATACCTCATTCTCATGCCTTTTGGCTGCGGTCGGGCAGTGGATACAGGGGGAATCGCGACATCGGCAGCTGCTTTACTGCCTGTAGCACTGTCAGCTTGCTTTGCGCTTAGATTAGGAAGATCAATATTGCGTTGCAAGGCTAATCTCCGGCTGATGTTCTGCGACACTGCGTTGTAGCAATTCCTGCTCGGAAGTGCGGCATTTTCAAATTCGTCGCCATTACTCTCGTTCTTAATGAGCTCGTATTTGACGCCATTGTGTTCCAGGACAGGCGTTCCTGACGATATGGAATCCTGAGAGATCTCTTTGAGAGCTTTGATGGGTACATTGGACGGCGCGGTGATGATCCATATCTGCTTGCCAGTAATCGATTCTGCAGGAAGAATGGAGCCAGTGACAGGGCTCTCGGAGTGTCCTTGAGGCGGTTTATATGGTCTGACAGGCACAGCCTCTGTTCGTGCCATGCTAGCTGCTGTCTGTGATGCCGGTTGCGTGTCTTTGGGCTGCTTCTTCTCTTCTTCCGAGTCAGTCTCTTCCTCGTCTGAAGACTCATCTGAGGAATCGCTATCCTTATCCTCTGCTTTGACAGGTGCAGCCGGGTTCGCAGGCTTAGCTTTAGTGGAACCAGCAGGCGCTTTGGACGCTGTTGTTAACGCCTTCTCTGCTTTGACGTCTGCACTGCTCTCTGATCCTGTCATTTCCTCGTCAGACGAGCCTTCGGCATCTTCTTGCGCTGCAGCAGTCTTCACTCGCTTCGCTTCAGGTTTTGTAGATTCATCGCTTTCCTCCTCGTCGCTAGACTCGCCATCGTCCGCACTGCTCTTAGCCTCGGCCTTCCGCTTGACGCCATTCACTTTGGCTGGTATTGATTCTGGCTTCTTCGGCACAATCGGCGCATCTGGCATTTCCTCGTCCGAGTCGGTTTCTTCTTCATCGCTGCTCTCTCTCGGTGTAGGCTCTTTCGGGGGCGGTCGAGCTGAAGGCGCCTTCTTCTTTTTGGATGGCTTCTCTTCGCTCTTTTTCGATTTCTTCTCGACCTTCGCGACCTTTGCCTCTTGCTCGCTCTCTGAATCCACAACACGTTCCGCGCTCAAGCCAGATTCTTTGCTTGCAGGCTTCGTAGCTTTCTTGCTCTTCTTGCCCTCGTCCTTTTTTTTCGTGACCTTCGCAACCTTTTCCTTGGCCATGTCTGTTCTGCAGCGCCTCGAGCAGAGGTCGTGCTTGGTCGTGATCAATTGATGATATCAAAAGTCGCAAAGGTCAATCTTCAATCTTCTTTAGCTTCAGATCCTGGAAATTTTTAGCGTCGGCGCTCGGTCCGCGAAAGCTTCATGGCACTGTCACTTTCTACGTTGACTTTGCAGCCACGACATGGCCAACAAAAGAAAAGCTCGAGAGGCATTCGGAAGGCCGCAAAACGAAGTCAGGCCAGAGAAAGATCTATTCAGCAGTGATGGCATCTCGGCGCCCCAACTTAGTGCATTCGCCGCTGCCCGCAAGGCAACCCAACCGGCTATTGAGATAGAGACCTCAGCACAGGATGACGACGAGGACCTCTTAGCCACAAGAATCGCCAGTGCACCCTATGATGGACGATCTAGTGGCACTGTGACTCCTGCGGTTCTGTCATCAGATGTCGATCATGCTGTTGCTCAAGAATCGCCAATAGTCTTGTCCACCTTCAAGCGAGGACCAGGAAACGTCCTAGAAGATGATCAGCAACGGCTCAAGCTAAGACTCAAAGTTGACGAGACTGTCACGCTCGTAGGCGAATACGATCTGCAAGTGTCCCAGGGCGTACTCACAATCTATGGCGCGATGCTACACCCTGGCGTAGGACCTCAGAAAGTCTACGCACCAAGCATATCAGCTCTTCCAACAATCACTGCAAAAAGAGATGATACTATCATCGTTTGTAACTCTTGTGGCAATCGTGGGCTGTCGCAGCTTAAGGATCTCAATCCCATGTTTCGCAACGTCTTCGCAAAAGATGAGGCGAAGGGGCGGTCTTTCGTGCTTCTCTCGAACACTGCGGACGATGCTCTCAATCGCTCTTTGGCGCCGCTAGAGGCAGATGAACGTACGAAGAAAGTGCTTTCCAGACTCAGCGCGAAGCTGGACTCGAGTAACGCCTTGAGAACCATGGCTGTTGGACCGAAATCATCAGGCAAGTCGACGTTCAATCGGCTACTATGCAACATGATCACTAGCAAAGCTGGTAATGGCAGGTGCTTTTATCTTGATCTCGATCCCGGTCAGCCCGAATTCGGACCTCCTGGCCAGCTATCTTTAGTTGAGGTCAGAGCACCCATTCTTGGCTCTGCTTTTACCCATCCAGCCTCGACCCAGTCGAAAGCTTTCCGTGTAATACGATCTCACACGCTAGCTGCGACTACCTTCAAAGATGACCTTGAGCACTACCTGCGATGCGCATCCGATCTTGTTCTACGTGTACCCAGAGACGTCCCACTGGTGGTAAACAGCTGTGGCTGGGTGAGTGGGCTCGGAGCAGATACGTTGTTGAGCCTGACAAAAGCTCTCTCTATCTCAGACATTGTGCTATTGGAGCCTGTCGACGACGAAGTTGCGGAAGCGCTATCGATACTTGTAGCGAACCAAGTGCATCGGATACCACGACGTCAGCGTCAGCCTGGCTCACGATCTCCAGCAGAGCAGCGTGCCATGCAGACCATGACCTACTTCCACCACAAGGCGACAAAGACTGACGCAAAATGGATATCGAAGCCGCTCAGCTCCATGCGCCACCTCGCAATGTCCTACTCTGTCGAATCCACAGGCGTCAGAGCCATTCTTTCTTACGGCCGGGCACCCCATCCGGACTTCCTTGCTGAGACGATCGAAGGCGCTGTGGTTGCCGTGGTCGCGATAGAGGAGCCTGGTCATTTGAACACTCATGAAATATCATACACCCTCGAGGAGAGCCTCCCATACATACCACCGAACAACACTGGTCACACTCCTGCTCTTGATCCCGGCAAGAGCCATTGCATAGGCTTGGCGTTGGTGCAAGCTATCGACAGGGACAACAAGATGCTACAACTACTTACTCCTATCTCAGAGAAAGAATTTGTTGGGGTCGGAAGCAGCTCGATCGTGCTTGTGCGCGGCAGCTTCGATTCTCCCGACTGGGCTTACCAGGAGGATCTGTTTGCTGGCGATGACGAAATGGATGAAGATCGACCATGGGTGAGCCGCAGAGAAGACGTCGGCATTGAAGGTGCGATCTGGAGATTGAGACATCCCCCCATGGCGAAGGATGTTCGGTAGTTCGCAGCCGAAAAGGACGAATGAAGAGAGGAGGGGCAATGTGTGAACTCGTTCGACCTCATAATGTCGGGCCACCGAGTCTTCGCGAGGGTCATGAGCTCTTTGTCCAACATGACCAGCCATGCAATGTCCAAAATCTGCCTCAACATTACTGCTCATCATCCCCAGCCCATCTACTCTGCAACCCACTCCCATAAAGCCTCCAACTTCTCATCCAAAATTTCCGCCGCCTTCCTCAACTCCTCCCCACTACCCTCCCTCCCAGCAATCAACGTACTCGGCCTTATTTGAACCACATCAGTTCCCCTCCCATCCTCCTTCTCAACCAACAACCCCTCAACAGGCACGAATAATCCTGCCGTAATATCATGTTTCAACATTGTGATCGCAATCAAAGGATTTCCGAAAATTATTCTCACGACTTGTCGACCTTCACCGGTTCCGAATAAATTCATCCATTCTCCGTGTGGGAAGATTTGGAATTGCATGAAGGAGTGAGGTCCTAGTGCCTTTGTGACAGTCAGTACGTAAATGCGGACTTGGTGATAGACGGATTATGATACCTGTCGCGTTGCGTCTTCAAAGGACTTTCGGGAGTCGAGATGATTGAGGATACTGAAATCTGGGGAAGGAGCTGGTTGTTTGATGCTGGATTGCAGGCGTGAGAGGACTTCATTGAAGGGTTTGGGGATTGTGTAGGTGAGGCGGGTGACTTGATGGGATTCTGCTTTGAGTGTGAGCATGATAGCTGCGAGAAGTTGTGAGCTTAGGAGTCGAGTATCGAAGATCATGTTTGGATTGACCGAAGGATATAATGGTCGTCGTACAGATTAGTGAACAGGCGAGGACGACGATCAATGCAGTGTCAGCAGCGCGTATCGAGCTCCATTGACAAGGATTACATTGAAGTCTGGAGATGCTTGAATTCAAGCTTCTGCTACAAGCATTACTTCTACTTGAGAACTGTCGGTTCCATTACTTGCTTGCCGTGTTGAGGAGTCGTTCGGCTCCCGATCGTAGTGCTGTGTGAAGTCGTACTCAATAGAGCTTACTTTCTGCAAAGCGGGATTCTCAGTTTCAGGCCTGAATAAATGAGGAGTGTGGAGTGGTGTGCTTACCAGCAAGAACTCTTTCAATGCGTCTTTACCCTTTGCATTTAGATCCTGTATTATTCCAAAGAACTTATCCGTCTCCTTCACAGTCCAAGGATCACTACTCCTGACTCGCTCCAGATTCTTGATACTTCTGGCATCAACATATCTTAAGAATATGTCTCTTCTCACCTTGGCGTAGGTTTCTAGAATCTCCTCGCCGGCTTTGCCTTCGTAATACCCGATGAGACAGTCGGCCAGACCACCGACATCTAAGCACGCTGTCATGCAACCATATCCGCCCATTGGATTGCTAGCAAAGATCAGCAATTGTCTCAGACCTCGGGAGGTCGTTAAGTCATTGCTTTCTTACCATACGTGAGCCGCATCCGCCGCAAGCAATATTCTCCCAACCTTGAACGAGTCCACACACCGGTTATGAATATTATAAATATTCGTCTGTTCAATCCGATACTGTTCAGGATCAGGATTTCCAGGTAACATAGCCTTAAAATGCCAAGGTCTGCGAGCGAGGTACTCTTCATCCGTGAGACCGACCGCTGGATCACCATACGTGACACGCCAGAGATCGCCTTGACCTTCGACGTATCCTCTCTTGGCAATGAGTCCCCAGTGGTCGTGATCGATCATGTAATTCCCTGCATCCCAGCCATGTTCCTTGAAACCATCGTAGAAGACATTTTGGACCATGAAGCGACATGAGAAAGTCTGACCTGGCCAGTCTTTACCATAGAGACTGCGTCGAACTGCTGAGCCAGCGCCGTCGCAGCCGATGATATAGTCTGCTGTGATTCGGTCTTGTTTGATTTCTTCTCCAGCTTCTTGATTACCAATATCGATGTCCACCCATGCTTGCTTGTCATCTTGTCCTGTACTTGTGACTTTGTGATTGAATCGTACTTCGATCAATTCTGCATATTTTTCTTTGACGTGACGATACATGATTTGTATGATTTCTCCAAGTGGGAGGACGGTCATTCTATCTTCTTCGTCTTCGACAACGCTCATGTCGATTTCGATCAACTTCTCGCCATCTGCTACTCGTCGCCAGCAGATCGCTGGAAATTTTGGTATGCTGGCTTTCCTGAAGTCTGGAAGCAGGCCTGCTCTTCTGAATATTCTGGTTGCTGGGACGCCATATTGGGTTGCTCGGAGGCGAGTATCTAGATACGGGTATGCTTCGAGGACAAGGGAAGGTATATTGTGCTGAGCGAGGAGGATTGCGAGTAGTAGGCCTGAAGGTCCTGCTCCTACAATGAGAAGCTGGTGATTTGATCAGCATATCTGAGAATGTGTGTTCGTGGAGTGTCCCACCTTCTCAAAGGGCTTCTGGGAACGTCCGTTGCTGGTCATTGTGCTTGCTGTTAGTCCTGATTGTAGCGCTCTACCAAACGGAGCAGATATAAAGTGGAAGGACTAAGTATCAGAATAAAGACGGAAATGGGCCGCGTCTGCCCAAGCTGGATTTCTCCTCTTGTACTGCACTCTATTCATCCTCAGCCCAGTTTAGTTTCACGAGGCTTACCTGTCCATGTGCCGGACTCCGAATTATTAATCACTATCGCTATGATGAGCTGTGCGGTATTCACTCGTCCGCATATCTGATACGAATATCGCGAGGATGAGACCTTTTTGTTGCAATGGACGGAAAGAGAATCGTACAACTTGAAGGCGTGGGAGGTTTGCACAAGTCGACGGAGCCCTAGATCTACCAAGTAGACAATAGTACTTCTAAGTCGCTCTTTCCTATTATAACCCTTTACTTC
>JAASFE010003719.1:289853-308330 GCA_013365205.1 Pseudocercospora cruenta
TCTAATTTTTAAGGCTTCGTTAAAGTATTTTAGTTAATATAGAACGGCCGGTTTCTCGTTCTAAGTACTTAATAATCTCTCCTATCGAAGTATTACTATAGACTTAAATAGTAATTTAGAACTTTTAAGGTAATAGATTAATACGTAGACCTATCTTATAATAGATAGCGAGTAGATAGCGAGTATTAGCGAGTATAGAAGATATAGAATAGTAGAAATGCGGTATATAGGTGGAAAGTAGCATTGTCTACTTGGTATATCTAGGCCTCCCTACATTAGGGTCGGCTAACCCTAAATGCGGGAAGCTTTCCGCTCGTCTCGACTTCTTCCCAAAAAGTTCCTCCGCCGGGACTCTGAACATTATTGCTGTCGCCATGGCTATAGGCAAAGGGCGCAATCGCGCCAAAGACTTTGAGGACTTGGCGCAGAATGGCGCTCAAGGTATGATCCATATTAACCTCTAAAGGTCGTTCTAACCGATTTTCGCAGATTTTGATCCCGAAGGAGAGGATGTTCCCGCCGAGGAAAGCGATGCAGAATCTGGCGCCGAGGACGAAGACGAATTTGATGGTCGAGAACACTATGTCGATGTAGGGAAAAGCAAGTTGCGAAAACCCAAAGCTGTCGCACTTGGGCCGCAGTATCGAGGCTCGAAGGTAGATCGCAATCAGCTAGATGATGACGATGAGGACGACCCATTCAACAGAGATTTCGATGAAGAGGAAAGCGAGGAGGAAGGTGGCATCAATCTGAATAGAGAAGAATACAGCGACCAAGATGGAGAAGGCAGCGACGCTAGCGACGATCTGGCAGACGATACGGAAGGCACAGAGCCGAGCGAAGAAGATGTCGCGGCAACACAAAAGAGCAGCAGATTGCGCAAAGAGCTTGCCGCAGTCAAGCGGCAGGAGCGGGACGATGACGAGGACACGTATGGCTCGGATTTCAGCGATGAAGATGCTGCACCTAGACTACGGCAAGTGGACGACAGCATGAAGAAGGAGCTCGCGGCAGCGAAAAAGGCAAGCCAGCAGAAGTCAGTGGCGGCGTCGATATCACAAGCCACGAAAACCGACGTGGAGAAGGGAAGGGCGGTAAAGAAGCAGCGCACAGGATTCGACTCGTTGCTGAACACTCGTATGAAGCTTCAGAAGTCCCTGGTTGCCACCAATACTCTGGCCGGCACTTCAGCTGAAGAAATCGAGGCAGAGAAGGAAGGTGCAAAGCAGGCGCTTGAAGCGGCCGAGACGGCGGCATACCGATTGTGGAGCTCCGTCAACGGACTGCGAGAAGACCTGCTCGCTGAAAAGACGAATAGCAAGCGCAGGCGAACATCCTTCTCCGTCGACACTCCCGTGCAGGACCTGTGGTCACACACTTTGTCGCTGGAAGAAGAGGCAAAGTCTGGACGTGATGCTACAATCAAGAAATGGCATCAAAAGACTCAAGACCCAATAGTACGCTCCCAGACTGGTGGCCGGCTGAAGGAAACCGTGCAGACCAGTATCATTGACGTGCTCGATGAGCAGCTTTCACAAATGGACCGCCTGGTCAGACGAACTCAAGCTCCTCGTTCCTGCGCGCCATTACAATCTGCACAGCGAGTGACTGAAGACGAAAAGATCTACGACGATGCGGACTTCTATGGTCTGCTCCTCAAAGAGCTGCTTGAGCAAAAATCCGCAGATTCGGTAGCTGTGAGCAACATCGATGTTGGGTTCCAGATGCGGAGAGAGAACAAGACCAAGAGAAATGTCGACACGAAAGCTAGTAAAGGGAGAAAGCTGAGGTACACTGTGCACGACAAGCTGCAAAATTTCATGGCACCTGAGGATCGGTCAACTTGGGGTGAGAGGCAGAGCGATGAGCTATTCGGCAGTTTGTTCGGGCAAAAGCTAGGGCTGGGCGAGAGGGAAGATGACAATGACAAGGAGGAAGAGGATGATGTTGATATGGAAGAGGCTGGATTGATGATGTTTAGAAGTTGAGACGGTTGACAGAGTCCGAACACCGCCATCACTTTTTCACATATGAGGCAATGACTGGTTGGGAGTGATGCGCTTCACCCTCGGCGTTCTGCATGAGCGTTGGAGGTTTCCCGACGCATGTTCAAAACACAATCACCGCAGCTTTCATTTTCGCCGCACAACCACACGACAACATTCCGCGCGAAAATGGTGTTCACCACTGCGCTTGACGATCTTGACGACGAGACGGCCAAAACTGTCATCACCTTGCAACTCAGAGATTTGAGGACCTTCACCACCAACGCCACCCTAGGTTCTGATCATGAATACGCATGGCACCTTGCTCAGACGGAGGCTCGCAACTACGCCGCTATTCGAGGTTTTCAGATAGATGAGAATGAGGGCGGCGATGTAGAGATGGAGGAAGCTCCAGCCGTGGATCCTCCGACTTGCGACGAAGAACCTCGTGTAAACTACACTGAGTGTGTCAGCTGTACCGGCGAAATGCCAGACAGAGACACATACAAAGCTCACTGCAAGCACAACTATTGCGACGGCTGCCTTAACCAGGTTTTCAACCAAGCGCTGGTCGATGAGCGCTTCTACCCCCCACGATGCTGTCAGCAAGAGATTCCATTCGAAGATGTTCGCGACTTCCTCAGCGAGCGCACAGCTGAAAACTTCGCGGCCAAGAAACCAGAGCTTGATGATACACAGCGTGCTTACTGCCACGTTCAAACTTGCTCGGCCTATATTCCGCAAGACGCACGTGTAAGCGGCTTTGGTTGCTGCCCGACTTGTCCTGCAATAACCTGCCTTGAGTGCAAGGGTAAGGCCCATGGGGACGACTGTCCAGAAGACGAGGGCACCAAGCTTGTCGAGGACCTTGCCGCGAGGGAAGGCTGGCGTCGGTGTCCCTCTTGCCGCCGCATGGTAGAGCTAAGAACGGGCTGCAACCACATGACGTGAGTCCAGAAGATCTTTCTGCTACTCAACATCGTATAACACCCGTGGCGTAGATGTCTCTGCAAGACCGAGTTCTGCTACATCTGTGGCTCCAGTCCTTGGAAAGTTCCCGATCCTTTGCGACCCGGCCAGAACAAGCGCTCGTGCAGCTGCAGACAGTTCGACGAGCATCGCCTACTGGAGCACGCCCAAGAGATCGTGCAACGCGAGGGTCGTGGTAATGTCAGAGCAATGGCTGAGCACATGCGTGAGCATCATGACTGCGAGAACGGACATAATTGGGATCGCGTCAATGGTGGATTTCATTGCGATGGCTGCAACGAGTGGGTACCTCGCTACATTATGCGCTGCAGAGGATGTCGCATGCAGCGGTGCAATCGATGCACGAGGAACTTGTAAAGCAAGAAGGATTTCTCCAAGGCAGTGATTGAGGGATGATTTGAAAGTTGAGAAAGAACGTGTCGAATGAAATCATGTGCAAGGGAACTTTAGCCTGATGTCGGGTTCAGAAGGTCTGATACTCATATGCATGGTACAAAATGAAAAGCTCCAAACTTCAGCCCTCTTTCCTGAGGATGCATAGGTATTTCATACAGCATTGTTGCCGCACTAATGTGCAGGAGCTATGCGCCACCACAGCACATCTCAGCCTTGGCATCTTGTCCGCAAAGGCTGGAGCATTTACAACACGATTTCTCTATCGTGCACCAACAACTTGCGGTATTTTGGCACAGCAGATCATCATGTCTGCTCTATTGTATTACCATGTGGACTATGAGGTCAGTAGCATGTCTCGATCGCGCGGCCGGGGCAAGTAACCATTCGGGACGATTGCTCGGCACGCCTGCAGGATGCCGCTACTATGCAGTTCCATACTTAGCACCTGCCGGGGACGGTGGAAAAAGAGCTGAAGGCATCAACGGTCCAAGCGGCAAGAGTGCGACAGTTCATCCGCCGAGCGCACCATTTTTGCCACGATCAGCTGGCTCACGGTCATCTGCAGAAACGGATTAGAGACGAACACAAAGCTTGCGAGACATGGTCTGCTTCTTCACGGACCGAACCGTGGCTCGTCGATATCAGGAATCATCACAACTCAGACACTGTTTTGCCTAGAGCATCTGACGGAATGAGCACTCATCCTGCGGCGCAGGACCAGTCGCTATCGGGCCCTGACCTAAATGTCGGAATGAATGAAAGTTCGATTATCACGGGCAAGAGCGTGTTTCCGGCTCGCGAGATTCTGCTTAGACAGCCTCTGGACTCAATGACATCTCTGAACACTATACATAACGATACCGACGCCAAGTCCACTTTATCAAAAGGTAGTGGTGTGGACTTGAAGTGGCCTGAACAGCAATGCATCAGTGCGGCAGGCTTCAAACAACGAAGGCTCGGGAATGGTATCGCAGTCACTATCATCGCACTGGCCTTCTTCTGTACCATCTTTTCGGCGGCTTTCTTCCTTCTGGCATGTGCTCAGCCGAGGTATGGTCTGCACATTCGCAAAAGTGGGTCGCTCACTCCTTCGACGGCGGCGTTCTTGACCTCGTTCATCGCGAAGCTCATCGAATTATCATTTGCAACGATTGCCGTAGCTTTTCTTGGACAAGCTCTAACCCGGAGAGCGTTACACCAGACATCAGCGCGAGGCGCAACTCTTGCAGAGATGAATATGCGAGTATGGATCATGCAACCTGGCGCTGTAGTGACTCAATGGGACAGCATACGCTACGCTTCGATGTCGATGCTCGGAATCTTCGCTTTGCTCGCTGTACTTGCTACCATACTTTATACGTCGGCTGCAACAGCGCTCGTACAGCCTCAGCCTTCACTCGACTGGCAGCTGAGGTTGTTGCAGGCGAAGGTCAAAACACAGTTTGCTAATCCGGAATACATTGCACAGAATTGTAAGACACCAGTGACGGATCTTATGGATTCTACGTACTTCAAGACCTCTTGCCTGCAGATGAAATGGGCTGCAAGCGCGCACAGCAGTTACGTTGGCTTTCTGAACACTTGGACTGATTTCTCGACTGGCTCGGGCGTGGCAACGACTCTGAAGGAGCGACCACAAGGATATGCTATCATCAATGACAACACAACTATCACAGCTCCATGGATGGAGATTCGAAACGTGACCAGACCTGAGGGCACAGACTTCTTCATCAACAATGTCACTATGGCGCTGCCACATCCTGCAGTGCTACAAGCAGCAGGAGATCCAATCAACAGGATACTACAACCAAGCGACAATGAAGGTGCTCAGCTGAGCGTCAGAGCATCTCTGCCTTCGCCTTTCGTCAATGTGTTATGCGCGACAATGCCTGAGCGCAACCTGGCCCCTCTTGTGTACACACAGTGGCCAGAGAGGGACCAGAAGACTTGCAACGAGACTTCTTTCGATGATTGACCATCCTGTGTAAAGTACCCCGAAGGACTTTATCCATATCTGAACGGGGCCGAAGAGTTGTACGACATTTTCCGATGGGGCGAAAAGTACGGATACAGCGCATATCCTCCCGTCTTCGCGAAACTTCCGGATGCTTACAACACCATAGTCAATGACACGAAAGGCACGGGATGGGGTCCCACAAGGATGTATGTAGCAGCGCGGTCGGGAGACGTGGAGCTTGGTGGCGCCGACGCCTATGTCCTATGCAGTCTGTCTGTAGGCATGACTCCCAAATGCTACTCTCAATACAATGCTACTAGTGGAGGCGGGACACTTGAAGCAGTCTGTGAGACCGGAAGTGGACATCAGTACAATAATAGCGTGCCATCGGCGCTCGATGGCAACATGACTCTCAGCAAGGATTGGGTCAACGTTGGATCAGAATGGAGCAGAAGTCAGTATCGCTTGCGGCTTTTACACGTAGGCTTGACAAATGACCGAATCACAGGTATTTCGCTCAATGCGGGTTTCCAAGACGGAAATGCGTCCATAGCTCGATTTCTCACACAATTCATGGTAACTTCAGCCAATTTGAGTGCAGGGCTACCCTGTAGGTTGCAAAGAGACAACGGGCCTATATCCATTATCGCTGACATCTCTGTAGCCACAGCCGAAGCACTCGCTGTTCTAGCGGGAAATACAGCTATGGACTCGGCAATCGATGCGCCTACGGTGATGTTCTGGAACTACACGAATCCTACTATCGAAGGAAGTTACCAGACATTCAACGCCTCCGTTCGTATGTATCAGTACGCGAGCGGCGGCAAAAACGCTTACGAGAAGTTCTTCTTCATCATCCTCGCCTTGGTGGTACTTATGAGCGCCGGAATTCTAGCCTACTTCATTTGGCACAAAGACTGGCAAACCGATTTCAGTGAGCCACCTCATCTCTTTGCTCTTGCACTCAACTCGCCTCCGAGCAAGAAACTAGACGGCAGTTGTGGGACCGGACCAAGAAAGGAACAGTACCATGTCAATTGGAAAGTTCGACAGAATGAAGGACACTACTTCATTGAGAGTAATGAAGTCGATCCTGCGATACCAAAACCGAGGAAGAGGAAAGGGTGGAAGGAAGACTTTGAGATGCTACTGAAGTGATCCGATCGATTATCGTGGATGCGAATCCTATGAGTTTTCACCTTTGCATACCCCGCTGTTCAAAATCACCTCAGCCCACCCATACCCTCTCCCATCTCAAACATACATCCAAGCCGTCGCCGGCCCCCCATCAATCTCAGCCTTAACCT
Source organism: Pseudocercospora cruenta (assembly GCA_013365205.1). Taxonomy (NCBI): domain Eukaryota; kingdom Fungi; phylum Ascomycota; class Dothideomycetes; order Mycosphaerellales; family Mycosphaerellaceae; genus Pseudocercospora; species Pseudocercospora cruenta. The sequence goes on from JAASFE010003719.1 coordinate 296,489, forward strand.
CCATAACCTGAAACTTTATCCCTTGACACCCCATCCCTTTCTCTTTATTCCTACTCTCCGCAAACACCTTCCAAACATCCTTGCTCCCCTTCTCCGGACAAGCAACCCACTCATCCCTCTCAAATTGAATCTCATCACCCCTAGCATGCTGGAATCCCGTCTCCACCCCATCAGCAGGAATCTTACTAGACTCATTCCCTTTCGTGAACTTCAACGCCCCAGTCTTCCCATCGACAAACACAGCTTGACCTCCGTGGACATTTGCTGCGAGATGAAGTTTACCTTCGCCGTTTATGTATTTGAAGATTGTGGCGTTTTTGTTCTTTGTGTTCTCGGAGTTTATGACGCTGAGGGGATCGCCGCCGTCGCCCGCGGTGGTTGTGGGTTTCCCGATCCAGAAGCTCAAACCGTTGGCGGAGATGGGGGCGGCGTTGAGAGATGTGTCTGAGGAGCCTAGAGCCATTGCTGTGAACAGGAGAGGGTTGGATGGGGAGCCGAGTGGGTCGGTGGCTGCTGTGAGGGTTGCTAGGAGCGTAATTTTGAGAAGGATATGCATTGTGGTTAGAGATCTGGTGATGGATCGTGGTACGAACTGGTAAGAGATCGGGCGTTGTTCTTAACGGATGTTGATGGTGACACCATGGCGCGGACGAACTCGTCCGATCAAGGTTGTTCGTATTGCATATTGAAATTGGCATTCGGAAGTCTGCTTGACGTGCTCAAAACGATTCTGCCTGATCAAACGTGCTGGGATACCTAGATTTGGGTCTCCCAGAGCCTCAGTGCATAGATGTTGAAGAGTGATTATTCACTTTTTGAATATATTCATATTCAGCTGAATATGATTCTGAATATGGATTGGCTGAATAGTGGGTATATTCATATTCAGTCGGATAAGCCTCGGAGTACTAAGAATAGCAGGTTTCAAGAGGTACCGCAGGGCTGTTCTGTGCTTTCTGCCTAAGGCCTACTGCCAAGCGGTAAGTGAATGACTATCTCTGCTTGGCTAATTTGTGCTAAGATAGCAGAGTGATATATCGGCGAAGCTGTAACTCGCAGTATTACCTGTACGCGTACGGGTAACTCCTTTTGTCTCTTTGCTGGAGCCGAAGGTGGGGCGGTCGGTTTAGCTCAGTTCTGTCTGGCCTTCTCGCCTTGAGGTCGTACAGTCTATGCACCCCTCGACAAGCATCGGGTTCGACCTTCTTGGCGTCGCTATAGCCTGTTTCTCAAGCAAGAAGCAGGAGGTTGGCCACCTAAACAGCTACAACGCAAGAAACAACAGCAAGACCGAGAAACAGGCTATAGCGACGACGAGGGCGTCGTTCCTCTAGAAGGGGTCTAGCAGAGTGATATATCGGCGAAGCTGTAACTCGCAGTATTACCTGTACGCGTACGGGTAACTCCTTTTGTCTCTTTGCTAAGATGCTAAAGAGTGTCGTAGAACTTACCCTATAACGAGTATAGCTGCCCCTACAGATCTTGAACCTTCCTTGCCTTCGATCTCGCTGCCGCTAAGAAATGCGCTGAATATCGACTATTCACCTGAATAGGCCAGAAGCCATATTCATATTCACTGAATACAGGGTCTGAATACTGAATATTCACTATTCAACATCTATGCCTCAGTGGAAAAGTCGGGACCAATCAGGGCCTCACAGGATAAGCCGGACATGGAGCGACGAGTGAGCCTTATTCGTAGCCTCATAAAGAGGTCGCGGACGCTTCCTTGTTGCGACGCTGTTACTGAAATTACTCTGGTAGCCCTTGCGTGAATTTAGACCCCATTACCGACTATCGTCGAATTGTTTGCATTTGCAGAGCCTCGTCCTCCGGGTAGAACCATCGCCGAGTATGTAGTACGGGAACTGTCCGCAGACATAGCACCACTCTGCCTTACAAACACATCTGAATGTGATCAGAGAACGTCACAAATCGCATGGCTTGTTGCACGGTACTTACGTGATGTGATTGCAACCCTCTGTTTTCTCGACCCACACCTGACAGGACGGACACTTTCTCCAACCTCTCTCGATTGCCAGCTGCTCCAGTCTTCTGGCTTCTTGTTGCTCGGGACACTCGCTATCATGAGTGGCACGTTTGCAGATCAAGCATGTAAGAATTCCACAGGCGGGACAGAATCCCGCTTGCCAGGTCATGTTACGGCGCTCTGGAGGAATGTAAGTCGAACACGTTGGTACATGACAGTACAACCGAGATGAGTCTGTGTACTCTGCCTGTTTCGAAACGAACGCATTGGAGACGCTCTGTGGCAGATGATCAGAGGCTCCGGCAAGGCTGATTGGATGACCGCAACACATCGGTGGGAACAAGCTTTCATCTCTGATAGCTCGCTCGAAGAATTCCGTGACACAGTCGTCGCAGTAAATGTGTCCGCATATGGTCTGATGACCCCCCTTCTCGATAACACAACCCTGGAGGTCGCATATGCATGGGCTGGCCTGAGGTGCCATTGTAAATTTTGGAGGGGAAGTGGTCAGCGCTGCAGGATTCAATGAGAGTTAACGTGTATGAACAATCAAGCCGGACCTGCCAGCGAGAAAGAAATGGAAAGAAAGTGCGTACAGACTCTGGACCAGCCAGTGGAGAAAGGTGTGTTGATGATCAAAAGGCCAGCCGGTTGTGGTCGTGGGCATTTGCCTTCTTATAGTTCATTGCAGCTCTCCATCAGTGTCCATGGTCATTGCTCGAGACACTTGCAGAGACACAGAGAAAATGTCTCCCGGATGATCGTAGAGGGCGTTCAGTTGGCGTGCTTTGTCTGCAGCGTGTTCCGAGACTGCGACGTGAGACACGGCTAAGGAGCTGTCTCTGATACCGCAAGAACTTACAAGACAGTCACTGTGAAGCCTTTCGCATGAACCACTTTAGGATTCGGTAGCATTTGTGCGAAACTAAGTTTGCAGGGAATTGTGCAAGGGCCTGGGGCATTACCGATCGCAAGTGAGTGCGTGTGAAATCATCATTGAACGCTCATCTCGGAGCGACATACACTCAGAAGGTCATGCGGGTAAGCTCTCAATTTCGATTTCCGAGCACTTTGATGTTCTGACCTGAAATCCAGGCTTGCCAGCGCTCAGTCGAAAACCAGAACCAGGACTAGGCATAATTATCACTTTCGTCTGATCCGAGACATAGCCACCTCGTTCGCGCAAGACGAGCTCTTATGCAGTTCCAGGCCTTCCCCTAGCCCACCACATCTTCTGACCTGGACTGACGCCAGACGGTAGTGTACTTCTGTTGTCCGTGAGCGCGAGCCACAATCAGAGCATCGAACATGCAAGATTGATTGTTGGAAGTCAGAGTGGTGGTTAGTATGTGGTGGCAGAGAAAGCCTTGCCGTGTGCCCCTGTCAACTGAGATCATCTCAAGCTTTCGCCAAGCATTGACAGAGTTCATCGCGTCGCGCGCGTCGCGCTCTCCTTTTTGTGCTCCTCGTTCCTCGCTCAACACCATCGACTTCTGCAGGAATACGGCCATGCGCAACAACGACATCCGCAATTAACACAGCTCTGCATCACAACTGTGATCTTTGTTATTGAAATACCTGAATAGAAGATCGGCGGAGACAAATTTGACATCCATCGTCCCCTCCGCAGCTTCTGCGCCGGGCTGGTCATCGCCATAGAACTACCCAGCTACCAATGGTTTCTCTTCCTTGGGCAGAGATTCAATCACTACTCGGCTGCTCTATCGACAGGAACGAAAGTGCTGGTCAATCAGCTGGTCTACACACCGTTGTTCAACGTCTACTTCTTCGCATTTCACGCTCTGCTCTCCGGAATCGACTCGGTTGAAAGAGTGAAGGACACCGTGCCAACGAGCATTCCACGGAGCGTACTCTACTGGCCTCTCGTGACTGCTTTCAACCTCACTTACGTGCCACCACTATCACGGGCACTCGCGACGAATATCTTTGCCGTATTCTGGCAGTCCTATCTGAGCTGGCTGAATCGAACTGCTGAGCAGCGATAATCTGACCCATGATCCAGCTGTCTCGAGCTCGGACTGCGCTCTCGGTATTCCTCCACACCTGGAACAACTTTCCCCGATTATGCTCGAGCGGAGACTGAAAGCATTCACATAGCACTTGACCCAGAACAAACCTTGTCACGGACCTGTCTGAAAGAAGAAGCTCGATGTGTACGCAGAATGATATACGCCATTTCTTTCCATGGCAATTGGTCTTATACATTATCTTGCAGGATTTCTTCCTCAAGCCAGCTCTATCGAAGATAACTAGCACGGCCATTCTGTCGCCTGGCAGCGTACTGTACAAGACCCGAATATGCACTTAGTTCGCACCTCCAACATACACAGTCAAAAGCTGTGGATTTCCATCGGACAGAGTCCCGCTCTGATCGACACCACCAGTTGGATTTACATCGTCATACGAGAATGCGTATCCTCTCCCATCTGGCTCGTTCTGGTGCACAATAGAGCTGTACACGTTGTTCGGGGCCGGCGAGTTCGAATAATATGTGGTAGCATGTGGTCCTGGCTGCATGTTTCCTCCATTCTGCATGAGCGTGCCTCGGTTGAAGGCAGCGCAGAGACGAGGTACGACAGCTCTGTGTACGCCATTATCGGACCCTTGAATGCCGAAAGGACCAGAATTGCAGCCAAAAATGTCACCGGCATTTGGCTTGGCATATCCTCGGTTGTCACCATTGCAATTAAGGTAGCCGCCGCTCACTTTGCACGCGACTGTACCGGCACCGGATTGAGTGTCGATACTCAGTGTGTTTGTGGTGTAGTAGTTCCACACCTGGTCAACATAGCTTGTCCAGTAGCTGCCGAACGCCGCACTGTTGGAGCTGACCATGATATTCGGGGCAATAGCTCGAAGAGCACCACTGGACCCGGCTTGGCAGAGATTTCCCCATGGCTGACCGTCCTTGTTCTGCTGGTATTGGAGAGCAGCACAGATAGTGCCTGCAGCGCCAGCGCGCAGACCTTTTACAGTAGTAGTCGCTCCACTACCGGCGACCATCGACATACCCAGAGCAAGTCCGACAAAATCGACATAGCTGAGGTTAGCGTATAGACCACCAGCATTGTTCGTAAGCTCCACAAACCCCCAGTCAATTGCTGCCGAAGGATCTTGTGGATTGGCGAAGGATGGTTGGACCTGACCAGGAGCGTTCAAAGCTGGATTCCACACCGAGTAGAAGTGGAGGTTTCCTTTCGCGAACCATACCCTGGCGGCACTAATATAGTTTGGCAGGGTGACTCTGGTCGTGCTGCCCTTTGCAGTGTTGAGCGGGATCGCAATATTGCCTGTGGTCTCTCTCGGTGTCGAGTATGAGGCATCGCAGGGAGGATAGTAGAATTGACCATTGGGCTGCAGGAAGACAATCTTTCCGGACGGATCCAAGCCGGTGACATAGGCGTTCACTGCGCCTCCGATGTTGTTCACCAGAGCCAGCGGTAATCTGGAGTTTGCGGCTATGCTGACCACGTTGTTCTGCTTGTGCGAGATTGGGCTCATATTCGTGGCATTGAGCGTGTTGTCTTTTGTGATGACGATATCCTCTACACCTCCTGGCATGACAGGCACCGATCTCCGCACTGCGCTATGTACCGTTGGTGCTGCCAATACATTTCCTAGCAATCCGGCCGCTGCGGCCAGAATTGTCAGGTACGAACGCATGATTGCTGTCGTTCGTGGTTGAATGAAACGAATGTAAGGGTCTTTCGACAAAGACTGTTTTGACAGAAACGACTAATCTTCAAAAGAAGGTAACGACCGAATGGTCTATAGCAACAAAAGAGTGACAAGCACGAAACTGACAGCAGGCTCGCACACGATCGATTGAGAGTGTTGCACGAGGAACACCACCTACCTTTATGAACACAGGGTCGTTCTCCTTCGACCCACAGAAACGGCACTCATCCTGCCGAGATCAAGATTGCGTGTACGTTTCAAATTCTCCATAATGCAACCAGCAAGAGACGATGTCACGACCGCGGCATTCTAAAAGCCGTCTAGAGTGGAATTTAGGAAGCGTGCATCCGGCAGCAGCCACTCGCATGCCTCAGAAATGGTAGACGAAATTCTCCGAACGCTGTCATTCGCAGGCGTTGCTGTGTAGAGCAGACGGCTCGGTCTGCACGGCTCATGCGCCGAACTCCTGTTCACAAGTCTCGACCTGATGATCGATGTGATCAGCTTGCACGGTCTTTGCTAAACGGATCTAGGAACGACGACCGATTTGACGACCATCCTAAGCATTTAGACAGAAAGCCTATAGATGAAAGAATAGGAGGCCAAGTCATCTAAAGATCCATCTCTCAACAGCGATACGACGTTGAAAAACACCCGATCCTACACTGCTGCAGACTTGTGGGGCCGCAAAAGATGAAGGACTTGTTTCGGCCGCCACTACAAAGTGCCATGGAACTGAGTCGTCCATGCCGAAGCCATGAAAGTAGGGTGATGTTGAGAAAGCAGCATCAAATTCCTATTGGAAGTGCAATATCCAAGCTGCAGGTACACTAATATGAAACATCTTGCAGAATCTCAGCCCTATGCGTGTGATTGGACAGGCCGAGAAACGCCACATGGCCACGATTTTAAGCTTATTGGTATAGGCTTCGACTACTCTTGCCGTCGGAACAATGCCCACGCCACAGATGGGATGAAGGAAAAGTGCTTACGAGGCCGTCGAACTGTGCTGCGAGTCGTGCGATCAAGTCGTCTCTTCTGCTAAAGAGTGTTGCGCAAAAAGGTCGAGTTTGACAGCGCTAGCCGAAAGAGGAAGTTACGAAGCCAGTCGGAGAATTTCCTGCGAGCAGCCAGGACGGTGTCGATCACTTTGAAAAGCTTTCTTCTCCGTTGGAAGCGCCTTCTTTGAGAACGACCTGGGAACTCCTCGTGCGAGCGCTCTGCATAGCGCGCAGCGATCGACAGACCACACGACCTTCAAGCTATGCCTCCTTCCTATTTCGCAGAGTAGAGAGACAGACAAGTACCAAGTCTTGCGAGAAAAGTGCTGTCAAGAATCTGGTTCATCACAATGCTGCCAGACAAGCGTGCGCGGCTATGCAGACCATTGCAATCATTCCGTTCTTCACGGCGCGATCCTGAGCTCAGTCGTTGAAACCCCATTATGCCACACCGGAATGCGCTCTGTCGATGAAGTTCTCCTTTGTGGCAAACCCCCAAATTCTAGCTTGTGACCCGGCCACAGCTCCTCATTACCGATACGATACGACGACGACATTAAAAAACTCGTCCCTCAGTCAGATCTCCAACCGAATTTCTTCCCCATAGCAACCGATCGAGCAACCACAATCACCAACGCACTGACCGCCATACAAACTCCAGTAAAGATCACTATTCCCTCATACTTCCCCGTCCCATAACCGTGGCCACTCACGTTCCCTCCTTTAACCAATCCACCTCCAATCGGACCAGCCAGCACATTCCCAATCCCCTTCCCAAGATTCAGCAATCCGTACGCCGCGAACGCAGCAGATGGATCATCACTAATCTTTGTACCCATCCTACCCCAGAGCGCAGTATACCCCGTCCCAAAGAATCCATAAAAGATCGAGAACACGACAAGCGGTCCAAAACTCTTCGCCAGGCCCCATCCAGTAAACGCAATCACCGCAGCGACGAACGAGGCAACAGTCGCGAGTGCATCAATTGACTTCTTCCAATCCGATGCATAACCAAAGCTCATTTGCCCCAGGACTTGCGAAACGCTCATTGTCGCCAGGAGAAGGGCGCCTTTCGTAGGACTTAATCCCAAGTTTGCGGCATAGGACGGAAGATAAAGGGCCGGAAAGAAGAACCCAAATCCCATAGCCAAATTCGATATATGATAAGTCCAGAAAGTCGAAGACTTAAGAAATGTCCAATCCGTCCTAGACGAAGACGAAGCTGCCGAAGAGGTCTCGGGAAGTCTTCCTTTAAGAAACGGAATCAGCGGTCCAGTCAGTATCGCCAGACCAATAGCAATAACTCTCAGAGTCGTCTGGTATCCGTACTTATGCAATAATTGTTCAATCGCAAACGGAAGCGCCGCCCCAGAAACCCCAGAAGCACTACACAATATCCCATACGCCATCCCTCTCCTCTCAACCCACCACTCATTCACCATACTCAAAATCGGATAGTAGAAAACCACAAATCCCAACCCATACATAATTCCCTGCGTAAGGATCAAAGTCCCTAGATTTTTCGCCAAACTCCCCGCCGCCAGCGCCAATAAACAAATCGGCCATCCGATCAAAATCATATGTTTTCGGTATGAGCTGTAGCGTTTTGTTATGGGAATCATGATTGGTGCTGCGATGTAGGAAATTCCTGAGGCGACCGAGCCGGTTACGGATATGAAGGGGTTGTTGGAGAATTCTGGGATGCGGGAGTAGTAGGCTTGGAAGACGCCGAAGGAGAGGGGGAAGCCCCAGAGGAGGGCTTCGAAGATGAAGGCTGCGAATAAGAGGCGCCAGGCTGCTTTTCCGTGGTCGGCTGGTGGGAGGGATGAGGTGGTGGTGGCATCTGAGGGTTCTTCTTGCGGGTTTGAAGGATCGTGGTGATCTGGAGATACTGTCTGTAGCTCGTGCTGAGACATGGTGTTAATTCGAAGATAAGATGTTTTTACAGGTCTGGAGTTTAGCATGCAGATGTAGATACTTCTATTTGTTCAGCTATGCATGCTCCTTCCTTGTAGCAAAGCAATTGCCGCGAAGCAACCTCGGCTTGCTCCATTCTCACGTGCATAACGGGCATCGAGAGACACCATGGTTGAAGAGGAACATCAGGACTGAAATGTCTGTATAACAATCCCAGCCGATGCCTATGTACGTGATGTTGACGGCGAGTGCAAATTGAACATGAAGTGAAACTTCCTCCCTAACGAATCGCCACTGCCAAGCTTCTTGCCTTGATGCCTCGCTCGAGCGCCTTCCTCAAGACAGCCTTGTCAAAACCACCGTGATGGCCAACCTTGATGCCCGCACACAACGACGAATTTGCGCCACCTGACTCCCAAACTCGACATCTTGGAGCGCCGACGATACACATACTGGACTAATATCCCGCCAAAATGTCCCACGACTCAGTCTTCTACTCCCGTCCACGCACCTATGGAAAAGGCTCTCGTGGCTGGTAAGCGATGCAGCACTTACGACTTCAGAATTTGGCTGATTTGTATAGCCGTGTTACTGGGGACAAGAAGAAATCCGGAGTGATTCGAAAGTACGGATTGAACATGTCTCGTCAAGCTTTCAGAGAGAAGGCTGAGGATATTGGGTTCAAGAAGGTATGTATGCGGAAGAATGTAGAAGGGGAAGGGAGGCTGATGAGGGGATAGATGCGGTGAGGAAAAGCTGTCAACATCACGACCATTTCTGTGACAGTGCAGAATGACGCGATTGGGATGAAGATGGATGAGTGTAAGACGCTTTGAGTCTCTGCAGGCACTTGGGCAGTCTGGCTCGGACGTCATGGAGTGGTCCGGATTCAAAGTCGTCCAGGCTTACATCAGCCGCAAGGCGTAGGCGAGTAACGCTTCGACAGGAAAACCGATCTGAATTCTGACACATCGTTTTCATTCTCTGTCCTTCAAAATCGTGGGTATCTTTTACCGGAAAATATCGTAACACAACACAAGGAAATTGCTGTTTACACCACATCTCCATTCCGCCTCTCACGAGCCGGCGATTGCGGTGCTGAAGATCTTCCGCCTTCATCATTGTCATCGTCGCCACCTTTCCGTTGAAACAGCCACCAGTCGCTCTTAAGTAAATCCGAGAAAAGGGCGCTACCACCCTTACTTCTACGCCGACTCCTCGAACTCCTGGCTGGCATCGTGCTGGCTCGAGACAATGATGCCTGTTCTTCATCGGGTTCAAGGCTGATGCCTGGTTCTTGACTCGGTTCCAAAGGTTTTCCGATACTTGATCGTCTCCGTCGTCTTTGGCGTTGTTGTCCAGCACTGGCAGGCCTCCCAGGGCCGAATGTGGAGGCGTGTCTCCTGTCCGACGATGAAGGTCTGTCGAAGGTCCCATAGTGGTCTTCGGAATCTTCGAGCGCCTCCCAGATTTGTTTGACGTCTTTGAGTGTGGCTGCTCGGTGGCGCCGTCTGCCTGTGTGCACATGCGTATGGCCTGGAACGAAGTTTGGGACCTTATTCGTTGTTGTGTGACTTCGATCCAAAGACTTCCGAATGAGCCGGGTGTGCTCGTTGATCTCGCGTTCGGTCTCCATGTCATCGTCTGTGTGAATCGATGCTGAATCGCTCGACTCAGTGTCTGGGTCTGCGACAAATCCGGCACCCGGTGCGAGAAGTGTTTGGGGTATTTCCGTCTGAACGTGATGTGCATGATCATCTTCGTCTTCGTCGTCGTGGAGGCGAAGACTTAGTGCCAGCACACCAGCTAGGAGGAGGAAGGTGCCCAGGGCGATCAGTCCTGCGGACAGTGGTGGTAGGCGATCCAATTGCTGGAAGTAGATAAGTCCGTCCAGAATGGCGACGATATTGTAGATGCAGAACACGAAAGGATAGAGTATGCTTGTCGAGATCAACTTCAAACCTAGGTGCAGGTAGTATAGCTGCGACAAGGAGAGAATCAGGAAAGCCAGTAAAAGTATCCAGGGTTCAAAGGTCTTGAATTGGTTGTTGCGATCCGTCAGACTGCGGACGACCAATTCCACAGCACTCTTCGCGAGCAGTAATGCATGTGCAGAAAGTATGCCAGATATCAAGCCAAAGGCCATGCCGTTGATCAAAAGAATTCGCGGCGTGTCTTTCTTATGAGCAGGTACGAAGTATCGCAAGCAGAAGGTCATCACGATGACGCCGAGGACGAATATCAGCGAGAGTATGAACCACACCAGGAAGTTCGTCTTGCCCAGCAACACCAGAAGCTGTTGCAAGCTGTGACTTGGCTCCGGCAGCGCAGAGAAGTAGCTGATCAGAACAGCTCCCGCAGCGACCAATATTGTTCCATATGCAGTCCTCCAGGTCCAAGGCTCTTTCAGCAGCAAGCTAGCCAATATGCTGTTGAACACTAGGCCGGACGCCTGCAATGTGCTCAACAGCGGCAGAGGCAGCGCCACTATTTGAATGGTAGATCCTACAATGTTCGCGACCAGGAACAACAGCATTCCGATCTGCCATCTTCGTCTTCTGTAGGGCGGTCTTCGGTCGAGGTCGTCGGTCTTCTCGTCCTCCAACATGTGTGACTTGCGCTGTAGCGTCAAGCCTACTGATTGCACGCATGTTGACACCAATCCTACAATGACTCCCAGAGCCACCGCGCCGCCTGGATCCAGGTTGAATCCGCCACCACCCATTGTGCCTCGCGCATAAGTTCTCACCGCAGGCGTTGCCAGGTACTCGGTCCACTTGTCGTTATTGGGTCTCCATGCCTGCGACCATGCGGCAGGCAACAAGTACTCGCAAAGTTGTCTTTGCTAGGTGGTGTTGTTGTTGTTTTCGCAAACGAATGAAGTTGTCGATGATGCTGGTGTGACGGAGCGAATGTATGGCCCTTCCTTGGCTGAGCGGTCTGGTGATGATCTATTCTGAGAGCTGGTTCGTTGCTATGCCGAGTGTGCACCTCTTATTCATATGACGCTGCCGATGCATCGGGCTAGACTCCGCCGAACGCATGACGGAGCCCTAGATCTACCAAGTAGATAATAGCACTTCTAAGTCGCTCTTTCCTATTGTAACCCTTTACTTCGCACGATAATATTAACCTTAATAATAGCCGCGAAGCTTACTTAGACTCGCTATATTTTCGACCTTAGACTCGCTATACTTTCTACTAATTATATTATACTTTAAGAGCTACCTAAACG
>JAASFE010003719.1:341781-384780 GCA_013365205.1 Pseudocercospora cruenta
ATTAATATAGAACGGCCGGTTTCTCGTTTTAAGTACTTAATAATCTCTCCTATTAAAGTACCGCTATAGACTTAAGTAGTAATTTAGAGCTTTTAAGGTAATAGATTAATATATAGACCTATCTTACGATAGATAGCGAGTAGATAGCGAGTATTAGCGAGTGCAGAAGATATAGAATAGTAGAAATACGGTATATAGGTAGAAAGTAGCATTATCTACTTGGTATATCTGGGCCTCCCTAACGCATCAGGCTTTTGGTGGGCAACAGGCCACCGCCCATCCTGCCAAGCTAGCTGTCGAGCATCAACGTGCATCCAAGGCCAAGCTGCCGCCAGTGCTTCATCTACACCATTGGAGCTTTGCAGAGACCATACCACACCATCGCAAGCTCGAAATAGCACTGCTTCAGCTGCGACCTGCATTGAAAAGGTCATCGAGCTCATACTGAGCTTCCCACCATCCCATCCTGCCCCAAAGCTGCTTCAATAGCAGCCTACGCAATATACCAACATGTCGCAAATACACGCCATGTCGGATGACCAGGTCAACACCGAGCTGCGGAAAATGACCGCCTTCATCCGCCAAGAAGCTTTGGAGAAGGCAAGAGAAATCCACCTGAAGGCAGACGAGGAGTTCAGCATCGAGAAGTCCAAGCTCGTTCGCAGCGAGACCTCCAGCATCGACACAGAATACCAGAAGAAATTCACCCAAGCTGGCATGAGTCAGCAGATCACAAAGTCAACACTCGCCAACAAGACCCGACTAAGAATCCTGAGTGCGCGACAGGAACTGCTTGACGAGCTGTTCGAGAATGCCAACAAGAAGCTCAGCGATACCGCGACGAAAGACAAGGGCAAGTACGAGAAGGTGCTCAAAGATCTCATATTGGAAGGTCTTTATGCGTTAGTCAACGAGAAGAAGGTGACTTTGAGATGTCGGAAGAAGGATGATGACGTGGTGAAGAAGGCTGCGGATAAGGCCAAGGAGGAGTTCAAGAAGAGTATGAAGCATGACGTGGAGATCTCCATTGATGAGAAGGAGAGAGTGCCAGAGAACTCGTAAGTTGGAGCGTGCCAATTTCTTGTTTGGCGCAAGAACTAACGTCTACCTGACAGGGCTGGCGGCATCATAATCCTTAACAGCACCGGCAAGATCGACATCAACAACACTTTCGAAGAGCGACTGCGACTTCTCGAGACTGATGGACTACCTGCTGTTCGGGCAACTCTCTTCGGTGAGAACAAAAACCGCAAGTTTAAAGATTAAGATAAGGCGGCGGGCTCGGGGCAGAATGTAAAGTGTACGAGGATAGCATCGTAGGTATGAGCGCAGTCAGGGCGGGTGCCACATGTCACATAATTAGAATATGTCACTACTGAGCAATCTTCTAGGCTGTCTTCCTATCCCACATTTTCAAGCCTGATGACGAAAACTATGCCTCGCTAATCTACGAAGCCGAAACACGGGGCATGTTCTCGAAGCACATTCGCAAGGCATGGAGGCAAATGTGGTGGACATCAATTGCCCTCAATCCCATTGTACCCACTCCCAGCAGCGGACAAAATTCGAGTGGGCACGCATGTGTACTGTCGCCGCTCTAAAACCTGAATGATGAGACCAGTAGCCACCACCAGCACAGCGTACAACATGCCCTTGCAGCACTTATCACTTGTGGAGAGCAAACAGATGTCCAAGCTCAACTTCACCTACTCTAGCAAATCGCGAGCATCTCGAATCATTCTCAAACGATGGACGGACTGCTGCTTAGCCCAGGATGCTCACTTGACTCCAGACTACCGTTCTGCCGCTTCGACCTTGCCGAGCCTCCTTCTTTGACCCAGAGAACAGCAATCGCGACAGAGGATATTGACTAATGGAGGCCCTTCTAACAGAGCCAGTATACAAAGGTGAGATGGGACTGAGTGGTGATGCTGGTGTGGTTCACAGGCTGGACTATTAGACGATGAATTCGATGGGGTCGTGCGCGGAACCGGCCCGGGTGCAGGTTCTGATGCTATAGGATTTAACTGCTGGCAATCTGAAGATATGTCACAAGGGACATTGCACTGGACAACATCGGTGAACGTTATCACCTATTAGAGTCGCTCGAGTGAGGCACTCAGATGAGCACAAGGTCAAGCCCTGAAAAGGTCTTTGGCAAGAATACCACGTTCTCTGGCGGTGCATGACCACTGCATTATGCATTCTGACCGGGCAGCATACGCTCCCACGCTATCGCCATGGCTGGAGAAGCCGAAGCTCGCCTTTAGAGTTCCCATGCAGATGCATCCCAGTACAAGAAGTACCGGAGTAAAGTCCGCAAAGTGTGGCATCCCATGTACGATCAGAGTTCAGCCTCCTCCTGTCCCTTGCCATGAGTCTCGAACGATCGATTTTCGGAGTGAGCGCCGAAAACACTGACTCTTCACAATCACGTCTAGCTGAAAAGTAGCAAATCCTGATATCGCAAAGATAACATGGCAAACAAGGTCGTGAAAGACAGAACACATGTCCCGAGACGAGTCACGCTCAAGTAACAATTGCCGTACTATACCCTATCCAGTCTAGTTCCATCGCCAGACCTTTCCCTTAGACGCTGCGCGCAGGAACATTCACTCCAACTCGCAACATCCGAATCAGGACATTGCGAATACATTAATACTTAGCTACTTCGTCTCTCCCTCCGTCCAAATGGCTACATCTCCTCCATGGCCGTCCCCACAGCCTCAAAACCAGTCAAAGCAAACTTCCCCTCCGAAAACCTAACAATCGCCGCAGGCGTAGCAATCTTCCATCTCGCAACCTCTCGCGTAGTCCTCTGCTACCACACCCGCGATAACTACTGGTTCCTCCCCAAAGGCCGACGCAATGCAGGCGAAGACAGCGGCCGCGGAGCTGAAAGAGAAGGGTTCGAAGAATCTGGGTATAGAAACAGACTCTTGAAATTGCCGATGAAGCATAGACAGCCGGACTCTGAAGATGGACATCAAGATTTCGTGGCTGAATCTGTTTGGACGCAATTATTGCAACTTACTGAGAGGACGCAGTATTTGTTGTTTTGGTATATTGCGGAGACGATCCCCCCGGAGATGGAGAGGTTGTATGGGAATTTGTATGCTGAGGGGAGTGAGGTTACGACGTATAGGGCTCCGCCTGGTATGCCGGGGTATCAGACTTTGAGGCAGAGGATGGATGAGGATGTGGATGCGCAAGGAGGGGTTTATGAGCCGATACGACATGAGGGTACGGGGGTTGACGAGGAAGAGGCGTTGTATGATGCTAAATTGGTGGAGGTTGAGGAGGCTTGTAAATTGCTGAGAGGGACGATTATGGAGGATGTTGTTAGGAGGGGGTGGCAGAATATACAGACGAGGATACGGATTGAGGATGCTAGGGCTGCGATGCTGGGTAATGGGGTTTAGTAGTAGAGGTTGAAGTCTGGATACTGCTCTCCCAAGATCTGCCTACTATCTTGGCCCATCTACATGTAGAATCAAAATTGCTGTGCATGAGTCTCTGAAGTCAAGGTTGAAAGTTGGGCACCAGCGAAGGAGTCGCATATAACCCGGTGGCCTTAACATGAGGCAAAATACCCACGTGAACTGGTTGTCTACTTGAAGTGCTTGAGCATGAACTGGAAGAAAGGCTCGTTCTCATAGTCCGGCGCAACATCCAAGAAATGATCTTTGCCGTGCACTCGCTCATATACCACCTCGAGACCACAGCCGAGCATGGCGCCAACGACTTCATCAGCCTGCTCAACGCCGACCTAGAAAAGAGCGAGTCAGCATGGCACAGCGCATCAACGTCGGCGCCATATGAATGGAGACAAAGCTGGCAATGCCTTGCTACCAGAGAGCCTCAGACGAGCTCCGATCGGGAATTGAGGGACATCTGCACCTGGGAAAAGAGCTCACTTACACAAGTATCAGCATCCCCCATCAGAAAATACGCAGGCGCCGACCTTCTCTCATAAACATTCCTCGACAACCTCCACTTCTTGGCAGCATCCGCACCTGCAGGCACTTTCCACAACTTGGCCAAATTAGCATCGTGCATCATCCTCACGTACATATTTTGCCTAAACCCATCAGTAGGATTATTAGCAATCTGAGGACCATTGAGGTCCAAATGCTCTGCTAGTTCCTCTCGTGAAACCATCGGACGTCCCATAGGCGGTGGCTGAGGATTCGTAAAGAAAGTCCCCAACGGATCCGTGATGGGGTAAATTGGTAAGATGACGTTTGGTTTCGGGTCTACATAGAGTCCTGCGAGGAGGGTGAGGTAGCCTCCTGCTGAGGATCCTGAGACGGCGAGTTTGGTCACGTCGATGGAGTTTTGAGGTAAGTGTGAAGATAGTTGTGTTCGGATGAATTTTATGCAGTCGTGTACGTCGTCGCAGATTTCTGAGATTCCGGCTTGAGGCGCGAAACGGTAATCGGCGGATATGATTGCGATTTTGTATTTTTCTGGGGCTTTACGCATCCATGGTGCGAGTTGACTTCTGTGGCCTTGGAGAAGGCCTCCGCCGTGGAACCAGAGGAGGATGGGAGCTTTGGAGGTGTTGGAGGGGAGGTAGATGTCTAAGGGGATTTCGAGCTTGTCAAGGGTTTTGTAGGTGATTGTTTTTGTCGGTTGGATGTCTGCCATGATGACTCTATTGATACTTTGAATGGAGGAAGAAAGAAACGTCGTGCCATTGACTGTGATATAGTGATCGACTGAGTGATGTGTAAGCTTCCTGCCCTGCCATATCGATAGGCCAAGAAAGCTTGGCAGAACTTCACCTTGCTGCTCTCAACTTCTCGCAGGATCGATCAGCAACTGAACACATTTTGTATGATCAAGATACATCCCAATCTGACTAGAGAATCATCTTCCTGACGAGAACGTTTTTAGCAGCATGTCGGTCCGGTGCCTGAAGGCCTCACCATTGCCGAATGTCACCACTCTGTACACGCTCCAGAAATATTAACATAATGAGCCCTCTTCAGGAATATCAAGGAGTAATCTCACAATGCTCGCAAGACCTATCAGGACGGCTTCCTCAGCTGAAGCGCGAGAGGTCCCCTGCTTCGACATGTCTCCGACATCACAGAGCAAAAGGTCACGCAAGCGATTTGAGCATACAGATCATGGAAGTCCCCACCGATCGAACCCCATATAACGACACAATGCCTCTCTATATCGGCAAAAAATGAAAGGAGTCCGCTATAGATATCGGAGCATCGCTCATACCAGGAGGATCCGCATCTTCTCATTGCACGAGAGGCATCCAGAAGGCTCTTTATACGCACTCAAATGTGGCGCCGAAACTCATCTAGGATCGTGTCTATCGATGCATAAATCTGCAAGATACTGCAGCGATACTAGTCTAAAGCTCAAATGAATCACGCATACTGTGGAAATACTCCAGGCACATACTAGACGGCTGACATGTCATGGATTTTGCACGCTCATTCATACAGATGCATGAGCTGGTCGTTGGCTCATTTCGGCCTATTGCAGAAGGTGGAGGTGCTGTGCGTAAGGAGAGAAGCAAGCACTGCTTCCTTCACTCAAGGCTCACGCCAAGACGCACATGGCCAACCTCAGCCGGAAGAATCCCGGCCCGACCGCGAAGATAGACTTGCCCACCCGCAAGCAAGTCCCGCTTTCGATGCACCATCGTCAAAGCATAGAGCACGACACGACATTCTTGCTTGTCGCGCAGCCTTCAGCATTCCCCATCGCTCGGCGACTCCTGCGCATTCATCCGTTCCATCGCACGCGAAGCAAGACGGAAGACCAGAACTCCTCGCGGCCTGATCCGACTCGAGACTTGCCAGCTACCCGCTGAAGACCACCAAGAGCGCTCAACAACCCAGTGCATCGCAACGACTATCACCAAGGTCGACTGCGCACACAGCGGCGTCTCATCCTTCCGACATTAGTCTGTGCAGACCTCAGCACAGGCCTAGCCTTTCAAGGCGCCGCCGCCGCTGCAGAGCATCCAACCCACCGCAAAGGATAACATCGGAATACATCACCCGCCAAACATCACCGCCAAAAAGAAGACCTCGATACAGCTTCGTCTCGCGGCTGCGAGCACTGCGCACGGCATCGCCAATCATTCGAGACGCGTCGCCAGTTAACCACGAAGACTGAATCAGTGCGACAAGTGGATCACTACAAGTCCACTCCAAATTGGCGGCGACGTGCACTCGACTTCAAGCCCGCACGTTTGTCCCTAGATCTCGACCATCGGCGGTCAAGTTGCCGTCGCTCGTCAACAGCGGAACATCTGTCAGTTGTTGAGGTGTGGTCTAGACTTGCGCGGCTGCCAAAATCACCACAGTGGTACAGCTCGCGTCGCATACGAGTCGAAGCAATCTTTGGTAGCTGTGTTCTGAAGAGGCCATTGCTGCGCTTAATACGTATGACGCCTGCAGACATGGCAGCTGAGCCTGGCTCTCCCGAGTGTTCAAACCCGGTTCTGGATGAATACCATTACGACACAGATGATCCTGGACAGGAGAGCGAAGGTACCAATGACACTGATGGCGACTCGTCCGGTGTGAGCTCATCTCTATCAACAACCACTCAAACGACGGACGATTCAACGGCAAACGTTGAATATATGAAGAGCGCGTTTCACGTCTCAAATGGTCGTATGATGCGAATGCATGCGTTCATCGTGCGGTTCTCGGACGTCTTGCTGCAGCCCAGACGCTACAACATCAACGCTCTTTCTAGAATCATTCGGCCAAACCTTGTAGAGGTCAAGGACATGGCTTTGCTTGATCCAAAGAAGCACACCTGCGTCTTCCAATGCCCTAGGTGCATCCGGAATGTTATGTACTCTCTGACGGCCGAGGTTTACGCACCTGCGAGTACGCCATTCAGCAAGCCCAGATTGAACAAGAAGGGCAAGAAGGGCAAGGCAGGCAAGACGTGCGAAAAGGGCAATAAGGATAAGGAGCCAAATAAGATACAAGACCAGAAGCCAATTGAGACACACGATAGCCTCATCATGAACAGACTCAACAATGTCAAGATCCTATGCGGCCAATGTGAGCCGTTCATGGCCTCAGTGGTCAGCGGTCCGGTCACTGGGCTGTACATGAGTCACGGCATGAATGGGTTGGCCGACGAGAAGGAGACGAATGCAGCCGTGAGCCTGACCGCTGAATCCAAAGCTACGAATTTGAACGCCAGCGCGGCTAGCGAGTCGTTTGCAACGTCAGGAACGGATCTAGACTTGACGACTTCGGCCAAGTACCGCAGCCGTGCTCATTTACACGCTGGTTTGACTAAGGGATCGGTGGCTGAGGCGCTTTTGCCGATCGGATTACATATTCTGAACTCGAAGGAACTGGTAGCATAGTTGAAAGAGTTTATCAACTCTGCGAAGGCGGCACTGTCTGCCGACATGCGACATCTGCCACAAGTTGCCAGCAAGGATAAGCTAGAATTGCTCCACTTGTATTCCAAGTGGCCCAAGTACAACTTGGATATGGACTTCCAGAGCACGAATGGCGGCATATCGCGAGATCCAGAACAGAACCGTAAGATCGTCAACGAGAATCAATTCGTCTGGCTTTTCAGTGTATACAATGTCGGCGATGGGCAAAACGATGATGCTGATCACTTCGGAATCTACTTTGGAACCACACATCTTGGTTCCTTGATCATCAAGGCGAAATTGACCTGGATCCAGAGTTACGATGATAACGGCTTTCGTAAGCGCCGTATACATACCTTTCTGGGCAAGGAGCTAGAAGAGGCAGTGCCAGCGTCACAGCACAACCGGTACGTCAAGGTTATTTCAGTCGACGATTGTCCAGAGGGCAAATGCGACAACTTGACCAACGCAGTCGTGGTGGCTGGAAGGGAGGTGAAAGACACGGCCTACATGGAGGTCGAATCGAGCGAGAGCCTTTACCATGAGCCCATGGCTCCTGCAAAAGGTGAGCTGCTTCCCGAGAGCCTCCACCTACTCTTGAAATTGGAGTCTGCTCTCTTCGAGCAAAAGCGGAAGGAAGCAGAGGAAATAATGGAACAGCGCAAAGACGCAAAAGAGCTCGCAGATTACCCGACCAATGATGAGGAGGTTTGGGAAAACGGAGTCTTCATTCCGGCTTCGAAGCCACTCTTTCTCGAGGTGCGTAAAGTTCTTCGCGCTGAAAAGACAGAAGACCTTTTCGACGCCACAGAATCGCCTTCTCAAGCTTCCAGCGAGGAACAAGACGAGGCTTGAGCGCCATGCTGGCAGTGGATGACCCCACAGAAACGAACGATCGCAACTTGGCACTCGATGGAGCTGGAGAGACACCCACAGGCTTCACCACAATAGCCGACGGACTTGACAAGTTTCACACAGCTTCTGAGGTGACCTCGGTGAAACGCCCGGCGGACGATCTTTCAGAATCTGACCATATTGCCAAGCGCCAGAAACATTAAGTGTAAAGGCAGACGTACTATGGATGTTGAGTGATAGCAGAGAACGAATGTGAGGGCGTCAAAGTACCGGTGAAAAGGCAATTTTGATTTTCGCGAGCATTCAGGGCGATGAAAGCGTGTTCGAGGGATGTATGTTCAGTGAGCTGCCCTTTGGGTGCATTGGATTTACTTCTTTGTCTAAACAAAATTTCTTTACCAAAGCATCGCTATAGGACTTAGTCACGGCACCGTGATCGGATGCCATCAAATCCAACAAAGCACAATGACAAAGAACTCATTGTGCGTTTTACCGCAGCCGCGTCGAGCTTCACACCATCTCATTTTGTCCAACGCTGCCGGTGTATTGCCATGGCCTCCTTACGGGCACAGTTGAGGACCATACGGGATGCGGTTTTCCGTAAGCCAGCGGACGTGTCTGTGTCTGAGAGAAGCGGAGAAACAGTATCGCAAAGACATGTGCCTCCGACGCTTAGCTCGCGCGTAGTCAGCAGTCCTAAAGCAAAGAGCGTGCTGTTGAATGGTCGTGAGGCCACGGCAGAGGACTTTGTCGATGCTTTGCGAATTGCTGTGGAAGGCGATACGCAGCGACGAGTCATTGAGAAAGAGATTGAAGGTATCGAAAAGCGTCTGTATCAAGTCCGTCTGCAGCTGCAGGCGTCGTCTGTCCAAGTAAGTGGTATTCATATTGCATTGTAATGCGAAGCGTCAGCTGACTCTCAGTAGCTCGAAGCCACCCGCCCAAGAATGTTACAAGAGGCTGAACGTTTTATGACCCGAATACAACAGCGATATGACGAGAGAATTGAGAACGAGGCCCCGTCAAACCCTGAGAGCCACCGTCACAAGCTTCAAGTTGCTAAGAGTAATCTGCGCATAGCGGAAACCAAGATACTCCGCTCAATGAGCGTGGTCTACGAGAACGCTCAGAGATGGGCTGACGAAGCGATGCCCGCATGTAAAATCGGACCTCTACAAGCCAATCCATCGTTCTTCCTCAATCTGATCACCTCCCGCGAAATGACAAAAAGGCTCCGGAACGGCGAAAAAGCCCTGAGAGAGGCAAATCAACGATGGACAATAGCAATGCAGAGGCACAACGAAGCCAGTAGAGCTGCTCGGCACAAGGGCCCAGGGTCCGGAGACAAATATGATCTCGAAAACAGCGCAAAATCCCGCAAAGCAGCCGAAGAAGCCTTCAACGAGTGCAGAGAAGATCTGAAGTTCCTGAGCATTGCGCAAAAAGAGTCTCAATCGTTATTCCTTGCAAGGCAAGCAACGCCGAGACTCATAGACAGCGGCTTACTCGCCCCTCCAGAAAGTCCGGTTTCCTCTCGTGACGACATGAGCTACGTCGGCGATCAAGATCCAAGATATATCACTACTGAAACCGATCACGACATCCACCCACTTCTCAAAGCAGTCGGAGACAACCGAAAAGAGCTTGCGCGTCTGGAGCAGCTTTTGCAGAGGAGACTTGATTTCTATAGTGAGGGATTGTCGAACACCATCATGGTTATGAGTTCTGGTGCCAAAGAAGCTTGGGACGCGGAGTATAAGAAGAATTTTAAGTTTGATTTCGAGGCTTTTCGAACGACAGTGGGGAAGGCGATTGAGAAGGCGAAGATTAAGTACCAGAAGGCGAGGGAAACTGCATTGGAAGCAGGAATTCTGGAGTCAGAACTCCCGTTGACCCCGTCGAGCTTTGCTGGAGAAGTGGATAGAGAGACTAAGCAGATCGTTAGTAGGGATTCTAATGCCTCAGATTTGAAGGCTCAAGCTACGTGGGACGATAAACGTGACAGGAGCAGGATTCGAAAATGGGACGGAAAGTCGCGAGAGGGAGGATTGAGAAGTCTTCGCCGGAAAGTCCTGCTAAGCTACCCATGACAAGTCCGGTGAGATCGATTGGATCGAGGGGACCGCCTAGTCCGTGGGAGAATCCTAATGGTAGGTGGGTTCAGAGAGAGAACGAGACTAGGAGGAGATTGAGGGAGAAAGCTGGGAGTTCGATGGACAAGAAGAGGAGAGAGGTTGCGAGGGAGCATTTGAGCAATAGGGGAAGACAGCAAGAGCCAGTGAAAAGAGATCCTTGGACTGATGAGATGGAGGGTATCGAGTTCGGAACGGCTGGAGAGGATGGCGTGTATGGTGGTCCTGATAGCGAGCCTGCTGACGGAGAAGGCTGGAGAAAGGCGACAGAGACGACGAATCCGATGAGGCTTCCCTTGTATCCTTCGGCTGCTGACAGGCGACCCCGAAGATGGTGATTGGTGTTGCCAGCATGAACTACGTTTGCTGTCTCGCGTGCCACATGCGGATCTCTTCTCCAGTGCAGCTCATGCTTCCGCGAGAAGTCTCCTTCGAAGGCGACACCATTTATGGCGTTTATGTTGCCGGGGGTGTGCAAGTCGGGATCAATTCGTCATTTGCCGGCAGGATTTAGATACATCCGAAGAGCCCGAGGACTTTCTGGCGGAATGTTGGATTACGAACGACCAAGACGCCTTGAGAAGGATGAATAGGTCATTTCTGGCCTTTAGCGGTGGTCAGCACCCTTGTCCCGGGAAGTTCGTGGCTAACATGGCGAATCTGAAGACTGCGGCTTCTTTGCTCTTAAAATATAATACAAGATACGCCGAGGGAGCGAAGGTCTTTTGAGAGCAGTCTTCAGATTCGCCATGTTAGCCACGAAAATGTGTCAGTTACTTCGTTGGCTTTGAGAGGGACTTCCGTGTGCGAATTCGAAGAAGCAGTAGGCACTTGAAATGGCAGCAGCGCGTTTGAAGAGCCTCGTTCCTGAGTCATGATAGTACGAGAGTGTCGACAAGGCTATTATGGATGCTTGACGTTCATGAGTACCAGTCATGCGCTACGCCGGGACGATTCCTTCGGCTCGTTTCTCCAAGCATATGATCACTTCGATCGATGGAAAAGTATCCATGTGAGCTTAGAAGACTCATGCCCCTTGATACTTAGACAAAGACCAGCAGCTTCGTCAAGACCGCATGCTATGATCCTGTTTGGCATTTTTGGCATCCTTCGCAGTAGCAGTAATCTCGACCTGAAAGGCGATTTCACTGCCATTAATAGATCTTCGAGTGAGCCTCGATCACTTGTGCAAATTCGTCAGCCCTTGTCACGCTTCGAGAATGGCGAAAGGTCACGCCAGGTTCTCCGATGGCGACTCGTAGGTTTTACACGAACACGGACTTTGGGATCTGGTGAACTACGCCAGGCCGGGAGCTTCACCTCTTCCTCCAAGATTGAGACGCCTCTTCGGCCCGTGAAAGATTCAGTATCGCATGAGCAATAGCCCGCTACGCAGTTGCACGTGTAGGACACTGCGCGGCCGAAGACGCAGGGCACCACGCGGGTCTTCTTGCCCACGCAGGCTCCTGATTGAACTCGGGCTCTGGATTCCGAACCGGTTGGAGTGATGGAGGACGTCGTCACATCGGTAGCATAGTTTGTCTTGGTAATGATCACGCCTTTGAAGCACGAAGCCTCTTGAGCAGTTTGCACGTCAGACAAGCCAGCATTCTGTGGAAAGCGGCGACCGCTTTGCACTTTGCAGTTTGATCCAAGTGTAGTCGTGTTTCTTGCGAAAAATGGCTCAAAGTTGTAAGTCTCGCCACAGTCAGCACTACTTTCAGTCAGTGACGAGGATTCAGCTGCCTTAAACCACATACCATGCTACCACTTCGTTGAGCTCGTCAATCTCGCGCCTCGAGCTACCGCATGCGCAGGGCTGTGATGAATCTTGTGATCTGTCCAGAAATAACATCATCGCTCCCACTCTCATGCCGGGCACGACGTGGTCTTCCCACTTCTCTGGCTCGAATTGGAATGGTCTACCAGATTTCATGCCTATTCGGACGAAAATAAAAGCCAGCCGCCGTATGAAGTCTACGCCCGCTCGGCTCTCGAAGATGCACTGCAAATGCGCATGCAGCGTAGCCCAACGACAGAAGTACTCGTAAGGGAGCTCGACTGTCGCACCGGACAGGTCTTCATATATTATTGGAGCTGCCAGCAGAACTGCGGGCTCTCGCGGTATCTTTGAACGTGCCCTGTTCGTATCTTGCAGTTTTTTCCAAGCTGCATACTTCCTAAGGAGTTTTGAAGCTCGCTTGTTCATTTCAGCTTTTTTGCGACTCGCCTGCCGTACTGCGATCGGAGCATATCGATTCTCGGATGTATGTGGAGGCGGCGTATGTATTGCAAAACCATCCGGAGCTCTATCGGCGATCAATACTCGGGCAGCGTGTGAGCAGAAGACGTGGTAATTGTAATAATTGTGGCCGAAATGGTGTCCATTATGCTGGCGACCGCTGTCTCGTGCGACATTGCGCTCGTACCTAGAGGTATGGGGAGCGTCAACATGCTCCATGCCAGGTCGGGTTCTTGAAACTGCTTTAAGGCAGTCCGCTATACATGCCGATTCTTTGAACGGCATGCTGATGAAGTGTTTACAGGGCAGTAAAGCGAAGTTGCGAAGGACCGTTGCGACATCCCACGCTTGACAGAGCCACAACGCCACGCGCGTAATTTGAGGTCAAAAGAACTTAAATGGACTACTGTAAGGACGACCTCGCATATTGGGGCACGGAAGAATATTGTTGTCGTAGCTATAGAGAGACAAGACCAGATCGAGCCTCACGATGTCCTGGACGGGCTCAACCTTAGACTTCCATCAACTGCGGCGCCTCTTCTTCGCCTTGCTGGCTCGCTCGCCAAATCTGCGCTTGCCTCGGCCAGACTCGCTTGTACATGCTCACGGCGACAGCGTCAAGCGGATTGATCTTGCCATCAAACGTAGCTTTAAAGTACCCATGCGTACCGAGCGGCTCCTTGATGAAACCGCTTCTTCCTCTCTTGGTCCACAGCTGCAAAGCACGGAAGTAATTGACATCGTCGTTGTTGAAGAACATGTATCGCACAGTGACGAGCTTCTTGTGGATCTTGTATGGATGACCGGTGAGGATGATGCGCTTGGCGATGATACGCTGCGTTGATGGCGGTAGCGTTGTGCCAGTGGCGATCATAGTGGAGAGACCGGTAGCTGGATGAAGAGATTGAGCCAGGTCCTCTACAGCATCCGTTGCGGGTCTCGGCGTCGAGAAGAAAAGGCATGGCACTGATCCCCATGTCACCGGGCCGATGAAGGTCGCAACGGCTGTTTGACCGGGATGCAGGTATCGATCGAACTTGTGGACATTGTTGGGCGTGTTGCCTGCAGCACTGAAGAGTGGGTTGATGAGCAGACGACGAGGTCCGCACTGCATGATGATCGGCGTTTTGCTCTTGATCGGCTCTGGGTGCTCTGAGGAGAGCGACATTGATACATTCACCACAGTGCGTTTGTGCTCGTGTCGAAGGAGGGAGAAAAGTGTCGTAGGCTTGGGTAGCGATGCGATTTGGTCACGACGGTCCCCGGGAATGCGCAGGTAAACGTTTACTCTCGTGCCTGGCTTGACACCTCCGAAAATGGCTTCTTTGACGACACGATTCTTCGCAGACTTGTAGTCAGCAATCTCCAGCAGCCGGCTGTACTCCTCAGGCTCGTATGGCTTGTCCTCTTCTGTCTCCCATTTGCTTGTTCGTAAGCTCTTCAACCCTCTGTATCGTGCCAGCCGTTCTCGCGCATTCATGTGAGGGTGCAGCTCAATCTCATCTGGAAACTCCAAATCATCTTCCGCATCTTCTCTCCTCTGCTTCCGATATGCCTCGATCTGGTCTGCCTCAGCATCTGGCGCTTGGTCAAAAAATGCCTCGCTTTGTGCATATTCTGTAGGAGCGCCCGCCTCCGTAGCCTCGTCCATCCTATCTTCAAAATGCCCATCTGCAGGACCTGCTGCGAGGGAGCCGTTCATGTTCATATCATCGTCATCATTTTCGTCAACATCTTCAAGATCGGAGCCAGAGTCCGAAACATCGTCCAGATACCAAGCTGCCTGGTACTTGCTCGTGCCTCTCGGCAATCGTTTTGGAGCAGGAATGTCATCATCTTTGTCTTCGTCAAAATAGTGGTGATCATCAAGAAGGACTGCCTTGCGATCTGATGGGGCAATTGAAGCGGTGGGCATGTCGTCCATGGTGGCTTCTTCCGGAGCAAGCTCTGCAAGATCGTCACCCTCTTCTGTTGGCTGTCCCAGGATCTGCTCTCCCTCTGGCGCATCTACAGCCATCTCGTCTTTCTTTGCCTTCTTATGCCTCTGCTCGAGTGGTGCAGCAGTGATCTTTTCGATTTGCAGATCACCCCAGTCACCAACATGAACCAGACGGTCTGCATTCAATCCTCTGCCTCTGACGACACCGGTAACGACGGCCTGCTCGCCTTCTATGCGACAGTCTTCCAGCAGCATCCAACTTCTATCCTCCCTCCAGCGAATACCTTTTGGCATAGTCGTGCATAAGCTCCGCATGACATTGCTGCAATCCTGTCTGCTGCCTAGATCGTGCACCTTTTCTTGCGTAGCAAAGAAATGCGTAATAAAGCTCTTCAAGCTCTTGACGACATCCGGTCTTTTCTTCGCCGGTTCGACCTTGTCCAGTCCATAAACCCCAGTCACCACTGTCGACACACCTTGCGCCTCAATGCATCGCAAGATTTGCTCTCCTTGCTCGTCTACTTCTTCGTTGGCGCTGAGCACAAAAAGCACAAAATCCGCGGCCCGGCAGCTATCTAAACACTGTAGCACATCACGAGATGGGGTCAGATATCGGACTTTCTGCTTGAATCGCGGTATGCATGTGCTCGATTGTGCTTGCTCCTCCGAATCAGCGTCTACACTTCCGTTGAGCTCCTTGATGATCTTGCTCTGGTCAATGTCGTCACATAGTGGCACTATGGCAACAATTCTCGGAGCGCTATCTTTTCCAGCAAATACGGAGGCCTTGTCGTCGCGGTCATGTGCGTGGTTGATGCGAAGCTGCTTGGCGCGATTCTTACGGTCGAACTTGGACATGACTTGCTGGTGCGGCGTCTTTCTCGTGCCTTTCAAAGTCTCCCAAGCTTCGACCTTGCCCTTCTGTGCGTTCTTTAGATAGTTCTTAGAGGCGTGGCGGGCTTTATAAGGCTTGTTGACGGTCTTCGTCGTGGGACGGTGGCTGTGGTGCTCGGTGGCCATGGAGTGAGACGATACGCGAGTGCCGTCGCCGCCGGCCTTAAAGCGAAAAGGAAGTGTGCTGGCCAGCTTGGAGTTGGGTGAAGGGGATGTGTTGTCACTGCAGATTCGCTTTCACAGGCGATGCAGAAATTCGAGTAGTCTCTTATCGATAAGATGAAAGTTCCGTGATTTACCCGAGGGACCCCTGAAAGCCATCCTGGTATGGATTGGACCTCGCTCCTTGTCCCAAGCCTCGACTCATCTTCGATGGGGACGGTATACGCCTTCATGGTGGCTCTACAATGAGCAACAATACTCAAAAAGCTTTAGCTCGCGCTCTTGAGCAGTGCAGGGTGATCAGCAATGGGTGAAATTATGGTCTGCTGTTGTCCTCAGGTGACCAAGCTTTCAAACTTCTTAATGCAATCTGGAAATATAATACTCCAGAAGCCTTCTCAACTTGTACTCAGAAAGCCCACATCTTCACATACAACTCATCAACTGGACAACTTTAGGCCTCCGCTTCCGAATGAGCCACTATGGATTCTCAGATACGCACTCGAATTCTGGTGATATCTGATACGCACGGCAAGAAGGTGAGTTACAGTCATCTCGGAGAATTTGACCTTGCTGCACATTGCGGCGATCTTACAGAAGGATCATACCTAGCAGAATTCGAACAAGCAATCGAGACGATCAAAAGCATTCAAGCACCACTGAAGCTTGTTATTGCAGGCAATCATGATTTCACTCTCGACATCCCGACCTTCAAGAAGAAATTGACCTCGGCAATACCGCCTCTTGAAGAGTTTGACCCTGCTGTGAAGAAGCAGTATGGATTTCTTGGCGAAGCTCGTGCACTTTTCGAGAGCGAGTCGGCAAAAGCCGCAGGAATCAGGTTCTTGGATGAAGGCGTGCATGATTTCGTACTCGAAAATGGAGCCAAGCTTTCAGTCTTTGCAAGCCCTTATACGCCCGGTATTGACGAGTGGGCGTTCCAGTACGATCCTCAAGCAGGTCATCGTTGGGATATTCCAAAGGTGGACCTAGCCATCACCCACGGCCCGCCGCAAGGAGTGTTCGACCTTACAGTTTCGAGAAAACGAATTGGTTGTCCGCAACTTTTCGCTGCTATTGCCAAAGCTCGGCCCAAAGCACATGTCTTCGGCCACGTTCATGCAGGTTGGGGCGCGAAAAGAGTGGTGTGGCAAGAACATCTCCAGCAGGAGCCTTCACACTGGAGCGCTATCAACAATGACGAATCTGTGCTGATCGAAAGCCTGAGGACACTACATGAGAGTAAGTTCGACACGCCTGCGGAAATTCAAGAAAAGCTGGCTAAGAAGGAAAGGCTGCTGCAAGTAGGCTACTGCACAGCGGAGGTATCATCCCATACTGGCACCACTCGGGAGACTGTCTTTGTCAACGCGGCGGTACGAGGTCCTGACGAGGATCTGCAAGTACCGTGGTCTGTTGAACTAGACCTTTCAAAAGCGTAAGTGTCGCCTTCAGACGCTTTTGGACAAAGATGATGTGGATGTGCTGGATGGTTCGATCCAAGAGCAGCAGTACACCTTGCAGGAAGGATATTGAATTGAGCATGATGATCCAGATAACATTACGGGCTTGCGTGCTGGTAGCTATGGCAATGAGAGAATTCGAGCGCAAGCAGCAAGCAACAGAAGGCAGCACGATCTGAGATGTATAAATTCAAAAGCATTGGCCAAATGAATATTGTGCGAGTGTCATCCAAAGTGAAGCATCGCTCAGACCAACTTGCTTCGAACTTGGTGCTGCTTCCATACAAAGTGCAGCAGCAGCTGCACGACCGTTGCATGTGGCAGCTCATCACCAAACTCACTTCGCGTCACAAGCATCACTGGTCAACGCGCGCATCTGCGACTGCTGCCTACAAAAGCTCACATTCCGCAGAACTTCTTCTTCGCGACTCTTCGACTTACAATCTCTTCCCACACTCGACCTTCAACACAACCACATCCCTTCTCGACCTTCCATCACCTCCACACCAAACTCAAAGACACACAAAGTACACTACCTTCTATCGTCCCTCATTCCTCCACCCCACTAATTTCCAACCAGATCCCAACCTCAACACCCAGAACATCAAAATGACAGGCAAAGAAGAACAATCCTTCACCTTCGAAACCATGGCCGTAGTCCTCTACTGCGTCCTAGAATCCGGCGTAACTCTAGGAGACAAACACTACCAGCTCATGTCCGCTTTAGACGGAACCCGTAGCGCCAATGCCTTCAATCATCAATTCCGCAAGGTCAAAGCTCGTGCCAAAGAGCTCAAACAGCAGGCCGAGAACGGTGGTGCGAATGGTGCTACGCCGGTGAAGGGTAAAGCTCGTGGTACGCCGAAGAGTGGTGGGAAGAAGAGAGGTAAGGCAGCTTTAAGTTTCGTGTGCGAAATTGTGTTTTGCTGACTTCTGTTGATAGGCAAGAAGGAAGCTGAGGCTGAAGCTGAGGAGGAGAATGGTGAAGGTGACGACGATGAGGAGATGAAAGAGACTCCCAGCAAGAAAGCTAAGACTCAAGTGAAGGAGGAGAAATCCGAGGACGATGATGATGATGGACTTGGTCTTCTTTGATCTGGAGCATCGAAGGCTCTGGTATTGCTCGACTTGAGCACTTACTACATCTACATGCAAGAAGCGAGAGGAAAGGGAATTCCCTCCAACTGCGAATGTAATTCACTGGGAATGGACTAGACACTCTCAACATCAAGCGAGAGGGTTGTTGCTACATGCATGAACTGTACGATAAGACGGCAGAGTCTCTGAGTGAGGTTCAAAGAACTTGACCAATCTCAGCGAAATGACATCTCTCCAAATCCTTTCGTCTCATTCAAAATCTATCTCATCAAATCACTCCCACCTCTCCTTCCACTCACTCGAAATCTTCTCCAACTCCCTATTCAATCTCCTCTCATCCCCCTCATCAATATTTCCTTCCTGAGACAATCGTCTAGCTTTACTCATCACAGCCTTAAACCGATCCTGCAACCTTAATTCAGCATCACGTCTCTCCTTAGCTTTGCGCACCAAATACTTCATATCATTATCCTCCACGGCTCGTTGGAAGACTTTCCGCATGTACGGAGAGTAAAGCTGGCAGCTGCATCCCATGCCTTCGTTGTAGACGGGTTGCAATGTGCGTTGGAATTTCTTGGCGAGAGATTTGTTCTTTTTGATCTCGGGTTCTATGACGGCTTCGAAGCAGTCTTCGCAGACGGTCATGGCGGGAGCGAGGTCTGGGATGTAGTGCCAGAGTGCATTGACTAGGACGTTGTCTCGGGTGCATTCCCGTAGACGGGTCTTGCGTTCGACCAGTTCGATTAGAGGCATTGGATCTGCGTTCTTTCGAGCTTGTAATGCTTTCTCGTGCGAAGATACCAATGCATCGAGATATGTGGAGAATCTTGTGCTATCCATGCGTATGGCGCAGATGCTCTTCGTGTAAGATGCTCTGGCGGGAAGACGGACGAAGACGCCGGAAAGCGTTGGAAGAAGGCATTCGATCTTGCGGACGTCACCATAGCAAAGATGGAAGTCCCGGACGAAGAGTCCGTCAGGATCGCGCAGGCCATACCAGTTTTGCACCGATTCTGTGCCTCCAGGACATGGTGTGCTGCTCTCCTCGATATCTGCAACATCCTGCAAAAGCGTCAAATCGGTGCGCTGTTGCTGCAGGGTGAGGAGCCAAGCAAGTCGTATCCAAGGCGATCCAAAGGCGCATCGAACTTTGTCGAAGTCGTTGCGTGGAAGCGATCTTCGGAAAGATGATCGAAATACTGTACGTTCGAACAGGGTATCAATGCAATCTGGACAGAAGTCGATGTTTGTGTGACCGATGATCGTGTACCAATCGTGTTTGCCAGCTACCGGTTCCTGCCTCGGACAAGGAGGCAGTCCTTTCTTGACCAGGACCGCAAGTTCCTTCTTCGTCTGAGAGGTGTTGGCGAATGAGGCTGTGCGATTGTTTGCTGTGAGCCGAGGTCTCGTGTCCGCTGCAACTGCAGGCGCAGCATCAGCAGCTGAGTATCCACGATTGAGAGTCGGTCTGATAGGGAGCTTGGCAGAGGACTGTGACGAAATGCTTGGCGCTGGCGAAGAGTCTCGTGGAGTGGCATTCCGTTCATTAGTCGATAATGGCGCGAGCATTGGGTTCTTTTGAGGGTAGAAGGCGTGCTGCCGATCGTCTGGCATGATGATGCTCGACCCCATCAGACTGCTGTCTTCCGGATAGGGCAGCGTATTCGATGACTGGCTTGGCGTGATATTCGGCGGAGTCTCCCTAGGCGTAGTTCGCCGCGACGAGCTGACTGATGTCGGCGTTGGCTCCCGAGAGACAGTAGAGCCAAGTCTTGAAGGAGGCATATTACGTCTCGCAGCATTATTCGCGAGAAGCGTGCTCCAGTCGAGGTCAGTCCTCGGAAGGCGTGGCGAATCACCAGCAGGCGTCAAAGGAGAAGGGGAGGCAGGTCGTGATGTGTTTGCCGAAGGAGGCTTCGAACTGTTGATGCTACTACTGGGCGGAAATTCTGCGCTCATTCTTGGTGAGCGCGAAGGAGGTGTCTCATTAGCCACAGATCCTTCCCGTGATACTGGTCGTGAATTTGGCCGTGACGACGAATAGCTCTGCTCACGAGAGCGTGGATAGAATCCTTCAGCAGATCTTGGATCAAGCGTTGCTTGGGCTTGGACAGGCATTTCGTGTGCTTCACTAAGAGATGTAGATGCCATCAATGGCGTTGGCTTTCGTGATTTGTCAATGTTGAGGCGACCCAGCGTTGGAAGAGTGTTCTGCGTGTCAGTCATTCTTCTGGCGTCCAGATTTGCTCGTCTGATCGGAGGTGCGTTCCCAGCAGGCAGTGCACCGAAGTCAACTACAGAGCTGCGAGGGCTTTTGGGCACGTTAGGCTCTGCCATTCTCTTGCCGCTGCCCGAGAGTGACTTTCTGTCATTGTACCGGCGATCGTAGTCATCGTCTTCGATCGCAGACTCATCAGGAGCATAACCTGCAGCGAGATAGTCCTTTCCTACACGAGATCCAGGACTGTGTCGACCTGAGTCTCTTCGATGTGAAGGAGGCTTCGCATCGCCGCCAAGCCTTGTATTCCTAGGTCCATACCCCGTAGCAGATTGAGGCGTCAATCGATCGCTCGACGACTCGTCCCTCTTCAATGTCGTCGGTTTTGTGTACGCATACGGCGACGCTGTGCGCTTTGAGAATTCTGGCGCAGGCTGATCGTCCTTGTTGATGTGCAACCGCGACGGTTTCCGCCGGGCTCTCCGTGCTTTCTCATCTTCGCTCGTCGGCGGCGTCGGTATCCCCGTGCTGCTGTGTCCCGAAGCTGTGCCTGTTGGCCTCAGGTGGCTGTGGTTGTGGTTGTGATATTCAGGTACATCAATGATTACTGGCTCTTGATCGACGGTACCCCGCGATGGTACTGTCTCGCTCTTGCCAATAGCCTTCAACAACTTTTGCGACCCGGCCTCTTTGCGCAATGAGACAATTTCATCTTCTGCGCACGGCTGAGGTGGCCATGACCGTCGCTTCCTCAAGGGTGATCGAGAGGTTCTGCTTGTGATAGATGGGGCCGGCGGATAGTGGTATCGCGGGTCATATCGATCACTCGCTGGTCTGCTGGAATAGTGAGATCCGTGCCTGTCCATTCTCAGTCTCGCTGTTCATAGAATCAACGTATGTCTACGCGCTCATACCCCACTTTCGCGTTGTTGTCCCTCGAAGTCGGAATGTCAGGTCGTCGTTGGGGTCGTGTTGCTCTCGGATAGTCGTGACTGTCGCGGTAAGGCCGTTCCATGTGATCGACCGCAAAGCATCTGTTCGGTTATATGAGAGGGCTACTCCAGTGAAATGGTGTTCAAAGGAGTCTTGTGAGAAAGAGAATAGAGGGCCTTAGAATCGGTAGGCATATCAACTCCACGCCTAGAACTACTACGCTTAGTGTGCTGCCCATGGTCGAGTGCAGACACGGGTAGCTGCTGCGGCCTGGCGGAGCCTTGAGCTGCGGTGTTACGACAACCACGCCGTTCTCTGCAGAATCCGCAGGTGAGGCACCAAGAGCCTCTCTCGCATTTCTGGTGGGCTGATGAACGAAGCCGCAACTAAGACGTGCGCGACACTCTTCCCGCGGATGTGAATGATCGCATTGGTCACCAGCCAGACCGTGGCCCTTGCATCCTCTGCATAAGGTCCATAAGGTGCCCAGGATGACCAAAGAAACCCACTTCACCGCCCCTTCTGACAGCTTCAATGTTGGGAGTACTTCGCAGAGTGACCTGCACCTTCGAATTCAATCCGCCAGGCACACGACTAGCAACTCACCCCTCGTGGCAAAGACGCCATCCAGCATCAACGATCGCAGCACTAGCCGCCGTAGCCACAGACATCAGGATGGAGTTGACTCGCTGGAGAAGGGCAGACCGCGCCAGCACCATCTCAGAACTTATGCACTCACGCGAACGCACTCAAGTGTAGCATTCGCTCAATTTTCTCCATCATATATAACAGACGGGAGATGCAGTTGAGCGCAACGCTCACTCTTCTCTGTTGAAGCGAAGATCTCGAACTCGCTCTCTCACCACGAAGAAGCTGATGCAGCCGCCCCGAGCTCCGATCTCGTGTTGCGTTGAGAAGCAAAAGATTCTTCACATGCCGAGAAGACCGACTGGACGAAAGCAACGTGACGTGTTCGTGTTTCGACTATTGCAGATTTCGCACAGATTCTTGGCCCTATTCCTCCACTTGAAGCTTGCTCAGAAACACCGAGGAATGCAGCCGGGGCAGCCTTCTGGGCAGCACTGCCTCGACAGCTGAACACGACAGATGTTGTGCACTGAAGCAGGAGTATAGATGCCTCGTGATACTGCTCAATACGGTAGGAATAAGACGATGCAGAAATTGACTGCAGATGTTGCACAGCCCGCTCATGCACGAGTTGCCGCTCCTCTAGCTCCCTCTAGGTGCCGCTTACCGTCGTATAGACCTCTACTTCTTATAGTACTTAACTGTTATCTACATTACACTGAATACTAAGTACTTCTAGGCGCACCCACTATAAACTTGAGCAACCTGATCAAACATTGCTCTAAGAAAATGGACCCGGTGAGAAAGTTTTCGGCCAAGCCTTTGGCATTTTGGCGAGTCACCGATGAAACGAGCCGGATCCGTATCGACTCCCATGGCAATTTCGACACTGGAAGCCATAACTACATGCCCTGGGGCTGGATCATAACTCCCAAGAATCTGAACTACCAACTGGACTGGAGTCACCGATTCCGCGACGATGACCCAAACGACCACGCCAATTTTGTTTCAGTCACGGACAACTATCAGTGGGCATTGAAAGAATTCGGGAGAAGACTGTGGCGAGGTCGTCGGAATGTACAGCTCCATCAGATAAATCTTTCGGGGTTCCGCTGGGAGACGGAGTGTATAGGGATTCGGGAGTTGGAATATCTGTACAATGCAGATGCAGGAGCTGTGTTCTTTTCGACGAAGGCTGCGAGTGCTGCTATCGAATGGACTAACCTGCTGAGGAGCGAGATGGAATGGTTCGCGCTGGAATTCATTCCTAGAGATGTGATTGCGAGGGTCCCGTTGTAGATCACTGCTGGCGCTCCCTAATAAACGCAACTGAAAGCGACCAGAATTCCGTGTGCGTCTCTGAATTGACCACATGCGCACGGTGCCATCCCATCCTGCTATCACTAGGGGCTGCAGCTTGACTTTCGCTTGGGCCAACGGGCTTGTTATGACTCAGTCAGCTTTTATCAAAGTGAATTCTAGTGCTCTCAAATGAACGCTTGATCATCGTCTTCGAGATCCGATATCATCGTCATCATCGTCAGATCGAGAATTGAAGAAAGTCCAAGGGTCGACCGTAGCCCATGGGTCGTCCTTATGGTATCCGAAGGCACCGATCTTTCCGGAGTTGTCTGGCGTCATTCCTATGAGCGATGGTGGTTCCGTTCGAGATTCAAAATCCATTGCTGATGATTTCCTTGGAGGTCGTAGAGGGCCTTTTGGTATGGCGACGTTGGAGAAACTTTCGTTCGATACCTCTGCCTGGGGGCTCGGCTCATTTTCTCTGGGAACGCAAATACCCTGCCATTGTTTCTCCAACCGTGGGTCCACCAGGTATGCAAGTTCCGGACATCCCGCAAGCTCTTCTGGAGAAACGTTATCACGCAGGAAATTTGCGTATTTATGCCATTGATGTCTTTCGTGTGGCCTCTCTGGCGCAGTGCAAGATTCGTTCTGGGAGCGCTGAGGCGAAAATTCGAAACATGTCACGAGTAGCTTGAATGTCTTCCATGCAATGTCCTGATGTGATCGTTCCGAGTTTTGCGTACAGAGAGACCATTTGTGGAAGAATCTACTCCAAGGCTGTGACAAACAATCCTGATGCCTTTCGTCGTCTTCAGTGTCATCGCCTCCCTCTACATGTAGATTTACCATGAGGTCCTTCCTTGGCCTGGTCTCGAGTATCCGGGCCAACAAAGCAACATCGACATCGCAAAGGCAAAAAGGTCTAGCAATGTGCATACCCAGGGATGCAATGACGGAATACTCAATGCATCTATTCCCGGATGCCGATCTGTATTTTTCGAGTTCCATGATCTGGTCCAACACAGAGTAGCGGCGGAACGCGACAAAGGCAGACACTGCATTTTCTTCCGGCGCGCGAACGATAAGCGAAGGATTGTTCAGCAGGGCTGCCTCGCACTTCAAGACGTATGTCAGATTAAGGTCGAGGTGAGGTCCACCGAGGGAAAACCTGGCCATTCGAGCCAACCAATCTCTCCCGTCCGCGTCGAAATTATAATACTGGATCTTGACAGGATGCAAGAGATGGAAAATACGGTCTCCTTGGGCGAAAATCGGCGGTACATTTGCTGTCAGCGTCCTCTGGATCTTGTCAAGGCACAGAAAGTCGTATACGGTCCGATGAAGCAATTCAGCTTTGGTTGCAAGGCTAGATTGCTTGCGTGGCTCCATGAGGAGCAAGTCTTTGCAAGTCTTAGAGAGAAAGCGCCGTGTCTCATTAGCCATGGCATTCAACTTTACTTGAGTAAGATGGGTCGGATCAACGCTGAACATCCAATCTACGTCCTGTAGTCCTGTCGGCCGCTGTGTTAGGAACCAGTAGTCCATGAAAGAACCATTCGCAGGCACATCAAGATTTATAGCCAGGTATGCGAGCTGGAGAGCCTGGCAGGTCAATCTCACATAAATAGGGTCCAACCTGTCGAAGATAAGTTGCTGGAAGAACGTTTCGAGATCGGGAGGGAAAGCTGCCACTCGGCGCCGAAGGGTTTCGATGCTGTCACGCTCCGCGAACCCTTTCTTTATGTTGTTGACAACAAGGTAGACCCACAGAAAGACGCACTCGGCCTTGGTGTTATGTAAGCAGTGCTCTTGGCATTGCCGAGAGGGCAACGCCTTCTCAACGGACACTAGTTAGCTTCGACAATACAATCAACCCTTCATTACCATAACATTGACCCTGTGCGTGCCACTTGGAGACAATCTCACGAATTAGGCTATCCACGTCATCTAGTTCCAATTTGGCATCTTCGTCTGCAAAACAATTCGTTTTCCAATGTGTAAAGGGTCCGGATCTCGCCATGCACGTAAGTGTGTATATCCCTCCTAGTCAGGTCTTCCAGTCGCAGGTGGGGTCCGCGTCCTAATGCCTGTCGAAAAGCGTTCCAGTCCCGACTTGCCAAGCACAATTTGATGCCTCTAACTCTGGAGAGATCATGCAGAATTTTGATCAGCCCAATGTGGTCACCGTCATACTCGTCCAAGCCATGCACGAAAAGGCAGAAATGTTTCTTCTCGGTCACTCTGCAAGCAGCGACGAGACTTGATAGCGCTTTCCGAAGCCTTTCTTGTGTCCAGAGAGCTCCAGTGCGATCTGAAATTGGTTTGATTTCTGCTCCTGCAATAAAGTATTCCGGGAAGGTAGTCTCTGCATGCTCCGGCATGTGTACGAGAAGCTGGTAGAGAAGGCTGCGCATTAGGCCCACGAGAATCTTTTGCATTGCGGAGCCGAGATACCAGAAGAAGAACGCTGCGCGATATACTTGCGCGCCACCTGACCACGTGCGTAGGAGGTTCCAAGTGTCTGTGTTGAACGCGAGAAATTTCATGAGAGTAGATTTGCCAGAACCTGGCTTTCCAGTAATCCAGTATATGCCTTCGCCCTGCGTGAGCCAAGATTTCAAGTCAATCTCATCCTCCTGCAGTGCCCATGCATATGTACTACGATACGCCTGCGCAATGGTGGCTCCTCGGGTCTCCATGTCTGAAAACTCAAGATCAACCAGTATCTGATGGAAGATCTGGTCGCATCTACGCTTGCGGGTGCTGAGGAGTGCGGTGCTGAGGATCTCGTTGAGCTCACCTAGGTGTTTGCGACGACGATCGATATCTTTCTGTAATTTCAAGAATCTTGCTGCTCTTCGTGTCCCATCCTGAAACTTCAATCACCCTGAAGGGGGACCGTCACCTTTCAAGTTCGAAAGAATATCCAGCAGCTCCTTGGCCTTGCTCTGGCATTCTCTAGCCGTGTTCAATGCATGCCTCTCATCATCAGAAAGCAATTTAGCTTCTTGATGTTTCGCCAGATCGCCTCGGGCGTCGAGGATTGAGCTAGCGACCGACTCATACGCTCTAGCCAAATCTGCTGTTTCGAGGAGGTGTTTCGGCGCATGGTTCTCGGCTGCAATGAAAGCCCGCGTATGTGAAATCAGCTTCGCAACGAACTCCACAATTTGAAGGGAGCTCGAGAGGGCACCTAAGACGGTCAAAGCTACAGCAGCCCCTGCCATCTTTGCTTCACCAAATCATGACAAGACGGAAACATATGAAAACATGTCTTTTGCTTGCCACATAAAACCACTTGCGAGGCAGTGCTCAGTATCATTTCAGAGCTGTAAGGCTCGCGAAGGCAGCTTTCTAGGTGTTGCTAGGCACCTCTCCGTTATCCGGTGGCTGAGCTCTTGGAACGCGGTGGCTGTGAAGCTCTATCACGATGCCCGCAGCTTGCATGCAGCTTGAGTGCAGTGCTTGTGGTATGCAATACGTCGCGCCATGCGCCGGGGGCATCTGGAATTTGTTGCTCGAGGTCGCTCTTAGCTACATACGGGCGACTCTAGTGTCTAACGAATTACTAGGCTATAGCTTTTCGGAAGCGAGAAGATAGAAGTCGTATATCTCGAAGAGATAGGCAGGAGGTAGAGAATCGTTACTATCGCATTGAAGTTCTTTACATCGCACAAGCCGAAGAAGCCCCGGGCCACCAGTACTCATTCTACTTCGCGAGGGATCATATGAACGCATTGGATCCGCATGGCGCGACCTATCAATAGTCACGAGAACACTCACGAAGCACTTGGACCCGAGGTTCGTCGTCCTCTTTTCACGAAGACTGCAATAGTTTATACTCGACATCCATAGCACTACTGTTCGTCTATTGTACTCAGATCAGTGTCCATATCAGTCAACACCGAATCCATTTAAATTCCTCCCATCCGAGCTCCGCCCAGCAGCAGCTCTTCTCCATCTGCCCCATCCCATACATCGTAATCTAGGCACCATTACCATTATAAGCAATCAAATTCGGGCTCCCCTCTCCAACATTCTCAATAACATCCTTAGTAGCAAGTTCCTGTATCCTCTCACAAAGCTCCTTCGGCGACCTCGGTCCCTCCAACCCCAGAAGATAAGCCGCAAGACCAGCAATATGAGGAGTCGCCATACTAGTACCAGAAATCGTATTAACAGCATTTTCCGAACCAATCCAAGCGCTCGTGATGTTTTGTCCTGGTGCGAAGATATCGAGGAGGGAGCCGAAATTA
This sequence comes from Pseudocercospora cruenta, assembly GCA_013365205.1. NCBI lineage: Eukaryota > Fungi > Ascomycota > Dothideomycetes > Mycosphaerellales > Mycosphaerellaceae > Pseudocercospora > Pseudocercospora cruenta. The sequence goes on from JAASFE010003719.1 coordinate 369,251, forward strand.
GAGAAACTGGCCATTGTGTCTTGGCGGGTTGTAGCTCCTACTGTGCAGGCTTGGGGAGCAGATGCTGGGGATGAGTTACTTGCGTCTTCGCCTTCGTTGCCGGCTGCTACGGCGATGAAGGCTCCTTCTTCGACGGCAGATGCGATGGCGTCGTTGGTGGTTTGAGAGAATGGGCCGCCGAGCGACATGCTGAGGACCGCACGATCGATGTGGCCTGCTTGCTTGGCGTTGTCGACTGCCCATTGGATTCCTCGTAGGACACCAGAGTTGCTGCCGCTGCCATCAGCGCCGAGGACTTTGACTCCGATTAGGTTGGCGTTCTTGGCCTAAGGAAGCGTCAGTCGTAGTTCAAACTCCTCCGTACTGCGCTTCCACTTACGACACCGTACTTGCTACCCGCAGCTGTGCCCGAGCAGTGAGTTCCATGTCCTTGGTCATCCTCTCCATCAGAACCAGAGATGAAGCTCTTTCCAAGAGTAGCTCTGCCGCCGAATTCTGAATGTCCAGTATTGATACCAGTGTCAATCACATAAATGAATGTATCCTTGCCAGCAGAGCGATCATAAAGATAATCGCTGGTGCCAGGCTCGCGGTGGGAGATTCTGCTCAAACCCCAGGTCGAGCCATTTTGAGATGCCAAGCTACCATTTGCGAAGGGAGCATCCTGGCGCTGAGAAAGGTATCCGCGAGGTACAGAGGCCCAGACTTTGGTGTCAGGTTCGACAGATGTGATGGCACCGAGAGATTCTAAAATGTCCAGAATTGCATCGTCGCCGTCGAAGGAGAAACCCTTCACACCACCGATGGTATAGTTGGCCTTTGATTCCACGCCTGCGGATTCGAGAACAGTTGAAAGGACAGTGTCAAGAAGTTCGTTGCTCTCGACCCGGGCGATCCATGAGCCTGAAATGGTATGTGCTGTCTGTACTCGATTGATCTTGGTTGTGAATTGAGCAAGTGCTGCCGGCAGCACTGCTGAAAGTGCGAGAATGTTTCTGAGTGAGTGCATGTTTGGAAAAATGAGTGTGATAAGTGAATGACTAGAGTCCAAAGAATGACTGCACTAAGGCGGAACGAAGGACTGGATGGAGTTTGAGCAGATGCTGGCGATGTGTCGAAAGACAAAGATACGCACTCGACAGATAGAGATATATACTTTCCTTCATGATGGCCTCAGGTCTTCAGTCTTCGAGATCGACTCTGTCTATGCCATTGCTGGTTGGCTTGCTGTTCGGAAGTGCCGTGGAGCACTCATCTGTTCTTGCAGTAAGCAGAGCAAGTTCTCCAGCGTTCGTGGCGTATGTCGATGGCGTAAGAAGCATATAGCCTGTTTCACAATATCGCACTGCTCTGATACGGCTTCGAATCTTGCTGCCTCTCGATATCATTGGACCCAATGCGAGAACGCAAATGTCGTTAGGGCGAAGCCGAGAGCAAGAAGCTGGACGGCTCGCTCAGATTGTACAAAGAGAATCGACCGCAGAAGCAGCTTCGGACATTCTTCCAAAGTTCTTCGTTGAGAGCGTCCATGCCGTCTTGGCTGATAGATGATCGTTCCTTCATGGCGTAGGAGACAAGACTTTGCCCAGAAACGTATCTACTGGAACGCCGAATAGACAGCTGAGGATTGAACAATGTCTAGTCGAAGCATTCCAGAAAATGCGTGGTTGCAGGAAGTGTAGATGGAGTGGCGGATGCTTGTTCTTTTGGAGGTCCACAAGCAACTGCTTGGCAGAGCGCGGCTGAGCAGCCGAGCAGCGAATCATTCGATTGCAGGGCACAATCCCATTGAGTGCATCGACGCCACTCACTTTTAGGAGAATATTCGATAGCGAATGAAACCGAGTTCTGCAGTCCGATGCTGAGAATCAGCCATTGTCGAATGCGTTTGCGACCATTCTGTCTTGGCCCAGGCGGAGCGTCCGATAGATATACTACTGAAATTATCGCGCAGCGGAGTAGTCCACCGAAAGATACCCGCAATGCGCGCGAAAGGAGTAGCGGACATGCTCGAGTCGTGTAAGAGCAGGCACTGACGAGTTGACGGAAGTGGGAAGCACTGGCTGAATATCGAATTGCTGAAGCTGTCCGATAGCAACGCAACTGACTGCGATACGGCTGTGGGCTGTCACTCACATCGTTGTGTGTTCCCATACAGCCATCGCTCGAGAAAACCAGCCTTCAAGCTCTTGCGGATGGTCACTAGTAATTGCGATGGCTTTGCGGCTTGATATCTTGACTCGTCGCTGTTCTGACAAACGCCGTCTGCGAGTACAATGTGTAGACCTCTAGCTTGTTCTCTCAGGCCTTTGTGATCCACTCTTTTATGAGAGTGCTCAGCTCTTTATTCATTGTGTATGGCATGTCGAGCGTATCCCGGGCCATGCGAGGTCTCGAGCGTGGAGTTCGTGTTGAGGGCAAGATTCAGGCGCAACGCGATGCTCCACGGGCTCTAAGACCAGTTTTGTTGCGCGAATGCTCGCCGGAATCGATGTAAGCCGATAGCGCATCGTCACTGTGGTGTGCGAAGATGTCAATGGAAGGCGCTATAGAACTCGGACAAGCTTCAGGAGAGTTTCATTTCTTGCCGACTTACGTAACCCTTCGTATTCAAGACAACCCATCCATTTTGTCGTTCATCTCTGCTCCTACACCTCCCACTCCGAGCGACAAAACATTGGCTTTCCGCTACCGATCTTTCTCGATTCTTCTCTCAAGATTGGTGCTAGGTCCTCTAGATGTTGAGCGCAACGCATCTCCCTTCGCCGCAAGTCGCTTGCGCGCAGTACGAAGAGAACGAATCGCTGTGTATACATTAAGTCGTGAATGTCCAGCCCAGCGGATGTACGACCTCCCTTCCCTTAAAAGACATCATCCACCAGCAACAGTTGTCCAGGCCAAAAACCCTTCACTGTCCTCGCAGCCTCTCCCTACTACTCGATCTCTGCGGCGAACTGGGATGGCTATCGAGCTTCAACACGAAAGACTCATCCCTTCGATGCGATCGCGACCGCTCTCCTAGAAATCTTGCGTCCGACTCCACGACCTCACGCGTCCCGTCCAGCTCAAATCGCGGGATACTACCGTTCTCAGCAGCACTGAGTGGTACCGTGTGATAGCCGTACCCATTCCTGGGTTGCGGACTGAGCCCACCCTCAAGCTTTATGGCGTACACGTCCAGCTGCCTCCTCATACGCTTCATCTTCCGCCGCATGACTTCGATTGCAATGAGTGTGCATATTAAGAGAACGGTGAGTGAGATGCCGACAGCGATTGCGATATTTCGGATTGTGGTTTCGCGTATACTGAAAGAGTATTCGTCGTCCGCTGCACTGCTAGTTGCTACCGTCGCGCTCGAGGTCGCTGTAGAGAGCGAGCTCGTTGAGGACATCGCGACGACTCGCGTCGATGGTGTAGCCTGGTCTACTCACGTGGAGATCCTCTATATGGGTGTGCTCTGCTGGCAATATGGTTGGTAATAATTTTGTCAATGTCTTTTCTCAGAGGGTGATGTAGGAAGTGACTGTGTGGAGAATTCTGCGATGTGTAGAGTATGGTGAAAAGGTAAGGCTCAAGGTCATGGTGAAGAGATATCATAGTGTGCCTGAATCATCCATTGGGCTCATGAGGCTGAGGCGAGGCCGCCATCACCACGGAACGTATGTATCGGTGTCTTTGACAGCTATGCCTAGGCGGCTCGTAGTACTTGTTTCAGGCCAAAGATAGTCGAGGTGGCTGCACGCGTGCGGCACAGCGGCGCTTAGAGAATGGCTGCAAGAACTTCAAAATACTGCGTGCATCCCCCACTCCCCCGACGATCGCATAATCTTCAACTGATTGTCCTGCTCTTCATCGCCGCCATTTATGTTCTGTCTAGGAGACAGCTTCGATACCTTGACTACTGAGCGACTTTGCCCGGCAAAAGGGAATGACACGCGACTAAGCATGGTTCAAGCTGTGCGACGACGATCGGAACGCAGCTCTCGTCATAGCCTGCAGGTACGGTAAGTAGACACATGCATACCAGCAAGGCAATTGACACCTTTGCGCTGATCTGGGGCCATTTCCATTGTGTGATTTGGCATCCGTCCCTCGTCGACCGAGGCCGGACAGAAAGTCATCGGTCTTCATCCAGTCAGCTCAACTTCTCGTGGAAGTGCGTCCGTCTCAGCTGAAGGTCCTTTCTTCGTTGAACCACGATCTCCAGAGAACGAGGCTACGAGGCCTGGCCCCAAAGAATATCTTGGGCAAGACATAGGCTGCACTCGCGTATGTGCTACGCTTCCCGAATGCGCAGCTACCGAGACAGCACAACTTGCATAGGTATGACAGAGTACTGTCAAGCAAAGGGCCGCCCGCTCGTCAATTACCAGCGCTGGCGTGCAAGCACCTTTCAGCTTGTATTTGTATCCTTTTGTGTAAGACCAATGCTTGCTGCATTCATAGAGAAAAGGTGCGCAGTTATCAGTCTTCCATTTGGAGATCTCAACGCGACTGTCTCTTGCATTGCATAGCAACCTAGCAATTATTGTCGTTATGCCAGCTTAAAGTCGTGCAGTCGCCAGAGATATATGTGCGTTGTTATGCCGCTGGTGGCGTCTACTGCGGAGGGATAATGCTCGCTGTCGAGGTTGTAAGAAGGAAGAAACTGCGTTGAGAACGAAACGCATCTCAGATCTCCAACACGGAGCCGAATCCGATTTGGTCCGCGGACACAGACGCTAGCAAAGGGCTACAACCTTATCTTGGTTGCCTTGTCTTAAAGAACAACACACAAGCATAACCCCGACCACCTCGTGTCACACAACCTACAACCAGACATCAGCCGCACCAGCAGATGAGCCCAGGTAGAACTTACAGTCAGAAGGTTGCGCCACGCGAGTCCGCCATGTCCGGATTCCAGGAGAGGAAAGCCAAGATACTTCAGGACCTCGCCAGACCGGTGGAGCAGTATGATGATCTATCCCCGAAAGGCTCAGTTGACCTTCAGATCAGAGAGCTCGTAGACAGCATAAATCAGCGCGATGGCTATGTGACAACGAGTAGTTGTGCTGGACGAATCGCGGTATTTCTGGAAGGCACCCCAAAGTCCGGGCCGTCTGAAGTACAGGAAAGTACCGATGTAATATCTGCTTCCACTCAAGGCAAAGGTGGTGGGAGATGGCTCTTCGTATCTCATGACCCGCTTGAGATGGAGACATTGAGTGAGCCGGATGCTGTTGCCTCGCTACTCGGACTGCCACATGAATCACCTATCTCCTGCCCAGGCATAAAACAGCGACCGCGATTCGTACATCTAAAATTTGAGCCTATGGTAAGCATGATTTCGTCTATATTCCTTTCTTCGAGACCTCTAATTTTTCCTTTCGTCAGATCCTGCATGTCTTGACATCTAGCCTGCAAAATGCGCAACATTGTCACACAGCAGCCATGGGAGCGGGCTTCCGAGAGTCTGGCATTTCAAATATCACTGGACCCAATCCCACACCCATGGTGGCCATCAGAACTCAAGGACTCGCTTTGGAAACCATCATTGCATACCAGGACGCGGATGGCACCGTCCGGCCTATGGTTTCAGATCAGTATCTGCGCACTCTCCTTGGACTTGCCAATTCACGATTCCAAACCAATGCAGAGCGGACGAAGAGATTCCAGCAAGCCTTCCTTGGCCAAGAGACAAATGGTGACCACAAGCATAAGGCGGACTGGGAGCCAGCCGACGTACGACGAGATCGGAAGCGTGCGGAAGGCTTGAAAAAGCGTGCCGAAATGGGCACCCTCAAGCTGGACATGCCGACAAATGGAACGGATGGGACGTTTGAGCACGACGACTTCGACGTCGGGAGGTTCGCCGATGAGCTATAGGTCAGCTATCGGCGGACCAAATCGGAAGGCCGTTCGCTGGTATCTGCATACTATAGATCCAAGCGCTATCGAGGCTATTGCTGGACATGAGAACATGATATATAACACTAGAACTCGAATAGACGCTCAGCCGGCGTTGCTGGGCTCGCACCGCCAAGCCTCTGCAGCAGGAAGTATCCTACCGTCTTGATAGAAGAATTTCAAGCCAATGGGCCAGAGCATCTGTCCTTGATCCTCGTGTGAGCTCTTGATATGCACTCTCGCAAGCTATGGAGGCGTGATGTTGAAAAGGACCATATGATGTGAGAACAAGTCCGAGCCGCCCCGCAGAGCAGTGAAACAAGCTCAACCGGAGCCAAGTCCAGGAACCTCAACGTCACCACTTCTGTTCCAAGCTTGGCTCTGGTCTACCAACCTCTTCTTTTGCCAGCTCTGCAATGCGCGATCCTGGCGTTAGCTACCTAGCTCTGCCTTGGAATTCACGAGGCGGCTGAGAAAGCGTTGCGAGAAGCTCCGCAAAGCGGCAGAGCTTTCTGTGAATCGGCACTTTGTAGGTGTACGCGATGAGTTTACTTTTCACTGACCTCACTCCGTACTGTCGTGATCTCGGCATCGGCAGCAGAACGACAGCAGCCGCACGGAACCAGTCTTTAGTAGGACGCTACTCCTCCTCGATCCAGTAATCGCGATCATCGAGATAGGATATCCCTGCACTAGTTGTTGTGGTTCCGGCCAGGCAAGAAAGAGCTTGTCGACATGGGTGACGCGCAGAATCCGTCCAAGGACGAGAGCAATCAAAGCGCGTCTTCTAGTGGGGAAAATGTGAATCCAAAAAAAGTCCCAAGCCTAAGACGTAGATCGGGATTTGCAGAGAACATGTCCAGTCTGCGAGTTGTCAATGCTTCTCCAGAGACCGAACGCAGACAGCGAGCGAAAGAGCTAGACTTCCACTCACCAACCTCGCCCAGGCCAGAAAGCGTGGCCAGAGACTTTGCTCCTTCAGCAGACGAGATGGAAGCGGACTTGTCATCGAGGGCTGCTTCGCCTACTCCAGCGAGTGTCTTTGACGACATTGCTGAGGAGCCGGAAGAAGGACTGACAGAGAACACAGCAGCAGGATCTGGAGACGGATACAATCTCGAGTCACCCGGCGACGAAGAAGATGCGTATAACCTGAAGCCGCCGCCGGCTAATAAAGCCCATAATGATCAGCCAGATACTGAGGAGCTGTCTGTCCGTTTCTTCTCATCAGATCACCTCGACTTCATCCTACGCGATTATGGCCTTGCGCTACGATTCATTCGCTTCCTGCAGACCTATCGTCCGCAACACGCCGACATGCTAAAGCGATATGTCGAGGCAAAGAAGGCAATCGGCGCAATTGAGTACGCCAACTCTGTCGCAAATCACCTTAAGCCTCCTTCGGGTTACCCACCCATGGTCGCAGCGAGCGTGGATCAGAGATTTGAAGAGCATGCTAAGAGCATGGTCGAAGCTTTGACAGATGAGGCTCTACCAGCATATCTCACGCATCGCCTAACGGCGACTGTGACAGATACGCTCGTAAAGGAGATCACTGGAAACAGCTCGCCGATCATGCATGAATTGATTCCAAGCTTAGCAGAAGTCTACTGTCTTACAGACCCGTCAAAGAAAGACAATCCGATCGTCTATGCCTCTGAAGAGTTCTACAATATCACGCAATACACACCCGAATTCACGATCGGACGCAATTGTCGATTCCTTCAGGGACCGAACTCGTCTACATCTGCTGTTCGACGCTTAATATCAGCTCTATCAAGAGGAGAAGAATGCTGCGAGACAATTCTTAACTACAAACGAGATGGCACACCGTTCATGAATCTGCTGATGCTCGCCCCGTTATACGACAACAAAGGCGAGGTGCGGTACTTCTTGGGAGCGCAAATAGATGTCTCTTCGCTCATCGATCGAGGTCGCGGCCTCGAATCATTCGCGCAGTTGCTCGCACAAGATCGACAAGGCAAGAGAGCGGCTGGGTATGGCGTATACAAGGAATCTGGCCGTGATCCGAAAGTGGTACTCGGAGACTTAGGTCAATTGCTTTCTGAAGAGGAAGCAGAAATCATCACAAATCGTACCTCGAACCGCAATACGCCAGTTCCAAGCTCCATGAGCTCGATGCGATCTTCTACCTCGAAAGTCTCACATGCACGACCGAAAAGCTCACGGGTAATCTTGGGCGTGGACACTACCCCTCGCGACCTCTGGCCTTCGGCAAATCTAGGCTCAAATGGTCGTCTTCCTGGCGTCTACCAGAATTACCTCCTCGTCCGACCCTACCCGTCCTTACGTATCACGTTCACGAGCCCATCACTCCGCATTCCTGGGCTCCTTCAGACGAAGCTGCTCGATCGCATCGGCGGTCCCTCTACGATTCGCGAAGGCCTTGAAGAAGCTCTATCTCGTGGCACAGGCGTCACAGCAAAAGTGACGTGGCTCACCTCGCCCAATCAACCAAATGCAGAGCTGCACGGTGGTCCAACAAGGTGGCTGCATTGCACACCTTTGCTCGGATCAGATGAACGTGTTGGCGTCTGGATGATCGTGATTGTCGAAGATGAGAATGTTACAGGCAGCCTAAGAAAGAATCGAAGTCAGACCAGTTTAAGAGACAGCGAGCGAGGTGCGCAAAGATACACGAGTTCGAAGCTTTATGCGGACTACTTGAGGCGGGAAGGCAGATCTGAGAGTGTAAAAGGGAAGGAGAAAGAGCGGCCCGCTACTCAGGAGTCCATGAGCACCAGAGGCCAGATGGATGAGAAATTCCGCGACTTTTGAGGCACATTGCTACATCTGGATGCTCTCCGCTGAAGATAGCTTAGCCAGATCTCACACTTTGGATCACAGTAATACGGACAGCGGACGACCGTTGGAACTGGTTGAGTGAGCCGAGCAGACGTGAGCATCGAGACGCTCACTTCAGTATCAAGCTGATGGTTCGTCGGAACAACGACGCCACCAGCAGGCTCATCGTCTGAGTCGTCCTGTAGAATTAGGCTCGTGTGGGAGGAGACACGTCCACGCTGTGCGGCGAGGCGACACTCAGGTCTCTCTGCCTCCTCGTCGATCTCCTTCTGGTTGATGAAACCCGGCTGGTCACCATTGAGACTAGAAGTCATTGTGTGGCGGCGCTTCGGAGTAGCTCTGGCAGCGATTGCCATGTTCTGATTGAACGGAGTGACCACCTCGATGTCGGAGTCGTCACGCTTCTTGACAATGCCGCCGGTTGGCTTTGGCTTGGTGACCGGTGGTTTCTCTGCCTCCTGTCATCATCGCAGAGGTCTCCAGAAATACGTCTTCCTGAGCACCATCGGGCTTGAACATGGCGAGCAGAGCAGGACACCTTACTAGCCGAGATGATCTGTTTGGAAGTGAAGGCGCTCTGAAATTGGACGGCTCACATCGCTCCCGTTTCACGACAACCGGCTCATGCGGCTCCACCAGGCTCGAAAGAATAAAGCAAAGACGGCAGCTTGTTAGCCTGGAAGAGGTGACTCGAATTGAAGTCCGGAAAATGCTAAACAGCTCACTTCGCCGACGCTCTCCGACCGCGAGACTATACGGCAGGATCAGGCTTGAACACAAAGATTATAGATCGGATGACTTCGTCGAGAGCGTTGAAGACAGTGTGAGAGTCGCACAACGTCGAAGACCTCACTTAAGGTCGCCCTACGCTTCAAAGATCATGAAGCTTCACCGGCTTGGAGAATCAAGAGCAGGAGATAAAAGCTGCTTGCGAATATGTACTAGCATGGGCGAGAAGTGTACCGCAAACCACCCAACGCTTTGGTGTTTCTGTTCGCACCATGAACTCGAAGACCGCCTCCGCCATGAGCATGAATTTGAGCCTATTGGCCGCCTTGAATTTGTGGCGCACACCATCGGTTTCTTCTGCAGAGCAGGAATCATATATCACTCCTAGAAATGACACAGTGATGTGTAAGGACTTCATGGATCACTTCTTCTACGCTTCGCAGGTATAGCACCAAGCCACTTCATGCAGCCAAATATTTGAGAGCAGTCTTCACAGCTCTTCATTGAGATCCGTCAAAAAGCATGAAGAAGCTAGAAGGCTCACCTCCTTTCCGCTCGACCGAAATCAGACTATTCATTCGCGACACTGGAGGACCTGGAGCATGGAGCATATATCTTTCGTTGAAGGACCTCGATGCAAGGTGAGAAGTGCATGGCTCACTTCGTCTAAGCTCCGCAATTGGCCAGGTACGAAGTTCGCAGGGCTTAGACATCGAATGCAGGTGACTTGTATGATTACCGAGATACAATAGCGAGGTGTTGCGGTCAATGGCTCTCTTAATGTATATCCTTCAACGCAAGCGTACGCATTAAGCGTACGCATTCGGCTCGGGGTCTTGGTGGTCGAGCACGCTCAGCATTCACGTTCGTGAGGCAAAAAGGTAGTTCAGGTGAGCTTGAGCGTCTCACGTGGATTATCCTCTCCAAATGTCAAAGGCTTAAATCGATCGGATTGAGACTAAGAGAGCACCGACAGTGAGTATCCTGTGGAGCACCAGACGGAGATGTGACACGTTGATAAATTGTAGAAGGGCTCACCTCGTCGCTCTCTGCGACTTGAATGTGCGGTTGTCAAGTTGGTCCGAGGTGGAGAAGCACGAAGAGATCAGAACTTTTGGAGCGCTGAGCGGCAATTGTGACGGTTATGTGAGCATGAGGATCGCTCACGCAGTCGTTCTCTGAGAATCAGTCGAGTGTAAATCAGGCTGATTGGAGATTAGGAAGCTTACAATGACATGCCTCAGGAGAAGCAAAGCGGCAATTCATGCTTCTCACTCCTCTATCTGTACAAAGAGTCTCCATAAACTGGAGGAGACGTAGAGAAATGCAGAGAACAAATCAAACTTTCTTCCCACTCTCGAAGTCTACATGTACAATCTCGCTACTCTCCTCTCTCATGCTCGATATCAGCCCATCCCTCGGGCGCCGCATTCCAGAATCTCTCTCCCTCAGGCAAGTTCTCCCACTCCCTCATGCCAAGTCGCTTCTCAGTCTCCTCCTCGACACGCTTTGCCAATGCCTCAGTCCATTTTGGGTGTCCGGTGCAATACTCGAGGAGAGGAGCGAGTAGGATGACTTGGGCGACGCAGTACTTCGAAACGAGCTCGGGAATTGGACGAGCGTTGCACTCTTTAAGTCCGTACTGCGCCTTGATCTGAGCCATAGTATACTCAACGTGCTGCCAATTGTCCGGATTCTCTTCACAGAGTGTCTTCGAGTGCTGGGTCTCAACTTCGCCGAGGACAAGGCAGACATTGCCCCATTTTAGATCGGACTTCCAAGTCTTCTGATCCTCCTTGCCCATCGCTGTGGCGTGAGTAGTAGCTGTGGTAAGAACATTGAGCCGCTTGCGATCCTTAGGTTTCGTGCGAGTGGCGCAGTAGGCAAGCTGTGCATCGAGTACTCCTTCGAGCTTGATAGAGAATCCGTCGTAGAGAGCGATCGAGGCGAGTCGGCAGTCGAACATCAGCTTCTTGACTTCTGGGTTTTGGAGTATGCGGCGCAAGTCAATCGAGCTGTTAAGTCCAGTTCCGGAGCAACTGAACGCCGCATCGCCAAGGACTGCGACATCGAGGAGGTAGACATGATCAATGCTAGGCACATAGACCGTCATGATCGAGATGTTGCCTCCACGACCTAGCTGACTGCCCTGGGGAAAGAGCACGAGATTGCAAGGCGCCGACGTTTCAATGGCAGCCAAGATACCATCGGCCATGTCTGAGACTTGCTCAATGTCATCCACGACCGAGACTGTCGGTTCCGACAACTCGATATGTGCTCTCTGTCCACCTGTCGCAGCCGACTCATCTTCGAATGTTCGCCATGTACGTTGCTCTGCGATCGCAGCAAGGATTTTGTTGTACGATGCTGTGACGTCTCTGAAGGAAAGTCTTTCGTACAACTTGGGATGCATATGCGCGGGAATATCGTTCTCGATGCTCCGCAATTGGCTGGCCAAGGACTCGATCTTCCGCTCCATCCTCTCGAATTCAATCTGCTGAGTGGCCGGACCTTGTAGAGAGAGGAAGGTGGACTTTCTGACTCGAATGTCTTTCTTTGCCAATTCGACACACTTCATAGCATTGGTGCTGATTGTTGCCTCTGCTGACTGATCCTCAGACTTCTGCAGAGAGGTTTCGTCCTCTTCATTGCCGTCATTCTTGCCGGCAAGCGATTCAGTTTCCGGCAGTGTATCCCTCCACTCTGCAAATGCATCGCGCGAAGCATTTCCTCCCACAATTGCCACGAAACCGAGCTGTTTACCAGTTACGGAACGGATCTCGCCATCTTTGCGGATGTATGCTCCTGCGCAGTCTTTGACGTTGCCTTCGACAACTTTTGCAAGAACTTCTCCATTGTGGTCGAGGACCTTGCCATACCGACTTACTCTTCTGCCTTCAAGAAAGTGCATAGGGAGCAACAGGCGTCCCTCGGTTGGGTCGCCTGTCGCGTTTCTTGCTAGTCCAGTGCTTGGTGGCTTACACGGCCCGTACTTCGAGCTGAAAGATGAGCCGTAGGGCAAGGGGATTGCAGTATCGTAGATAGTATCAACGTCTTCGGCTTGAGTAGTGAGGTTGGGAGTCGAGGCGCTGCCAAAGCGCCGAAGCGTAGGATACATTTGCGGACTCGAGACCTCATCGTCTGGGTCAGAGTCGGAAAATGAATAATCGATAGGAAATAGGTCGAGGCCGGCGAAGCTGCCTTTAGCGCTCGAAGGCTTGTTATCGGAACCAGGCATGTCGCGATGTTTTACTGTGCGCTTCGTATACAGAAGTGTGCGGTATGCGTATGTATTGGTGTATGCGCGGCGCAGGCCTCGATCGTGTATCGCTGTAGCTGTATGTACTCAAGCCGATGTCGCTCAACGAAGTTTTTGATGTGGAGGCTTGTGTCAATTCTGTGCGACTGTGCTTCTGGTGTTTGGTGGTTGTGGTTGTGTTGTAAATGTCGAAGCTGGTGCGGAAGAAGTGGTGCTTTTGAAGTCGCTGGCAAACGCTGAGCGAAAAGACATCACATGAATAGCGGGTTCTGCGAGAGCCGGCCGGTCAGTGAATGAGTGCGGCAAACCTCATCCAATGATTGCGAAGGCCCCAGGGGCCATGAGCCGTTCCTTTCCGATCACATGAACCGGGAATGAGCGTGAAGCATGCGAATACGTAGCGTCTATCGCGCTTCGACTCGGATGCTTGCTTCACGGCCTTCAATGTAAGTGCCGAGCGCTCTAGTGCCGGCAACAAGCTCGACTTCTCTGGAGACCAGACCTGTGCTATCGTTCATCACGACTGCTTCATCCTCGTCGCTGTCCCACCACTCCACGCTGCCATCACCAGTGTTCTTTCCAACCGGATCTTTTTCGCCAGTCTCCAAGACCAAACCCAGTTTCAGCGGGCTAATGCCTAGCTTTTTGCCGACCATGCCGAGCAGAGTATAGACGTTGAATGACTTTGGTACCTCCTTCACCCACGAGCGGACTGCCTCGCCCAAGAAGGCTTCGCCATGCAGAGAGAAGGTAATGGTCACCAATCTTGCCGCGAGAGACCGCGGATCAACTTCGTCAGGCTTTGGCGCTCTATTAATTGTTGGTTCCCCATACTCCTCGCATAGAGCATTCCATTGCGGATGCCTTGCAAGAATCTCGGCAGTCTTCTCTTCCGATGCTAGAGCAACCTCTGCGACAATCTCGCGAAGGTAGTAGTTCTCGGCGTTTAGACGTTCCTTCTCCGTGATCTTGCTGAAGTTCAATGTCTCGAGCTGTGGCAGCCTTGCCATGGTAAGCATATAGCCATCATCGGCGGTCAAGGGCTTGCCCTCTGCGGAATGGAGATCCTTGTACAGCGGATTTCCTGTGACACGTAGGTGCCGCAAAGCAGGGAGTGCAAGTGGAAAGGAGTCGAAGAATGACCAGGTCGCGATCGCGTTGTGAGCCATATCGACATCTACTATGCTGTTGCTGATCAGGGACCGAGAATGAACGCTCGAGTCACGCTTCATCAGGCCGGTGGGGTTGTGCTTCAGAGTCAAAGTCCGTAGATGTGGAAGAGTAGCAAGGTGTGCAAGATCTGAAAGGGTCAGGAAAGCATTTTCGGACAAGTCAAGCTCTTGGACACTCTCCGGTAGTGCATCCGGACCAATGCTCGCAAGCTCATTACCAGCAGCGGCCAGCCTTGTAGTGCTGGGAAAGCTTCCTGTCACTGAGGCGATCTCAGACCAGGATAGCAGCGTATGCGACAAGCCGAGCGACGTGATTCGGTTTAGAGCAGTATGATCAGTTTCGCCAACCGTGAAGCGATTGCCATCAAGCACAACATTCCGGAGCTTGGGCATCAACGAGAGAAGGCTTAAGATCTCGTCCAAGGTCTCGAAAAGATTGCTGCTCAGATCCATATCCATGATCTCTTTGCAAGTTTCAGCAATCAGATCTCGCTCAGGATCCAAAGCTTTGCAGGAGATGCGCATATGGTCCAGCACAATAGTCTTGATGCCTTGCAAAGCCGCTTGACGTTTTGCAAACTTCTCAAAGCCGATTTCTTCGGCCTGCTTGGTCGAGAAGTAGACGACTTCGCCTCCGGTTCCAGCATCTTCGGGCATGTACTTTTCTCGCAAAGCCTGGTAGAAAGTTCTTGTTTGGTCCCATTGTTGGTTCGGTCTGAGGAAAGACGCTGCTGTAGATGAGGAGCTTCTGCCTATATCGTGAGCTTGAGTGCGAGTTCTAGCCGTTCAGTAGACTCAAGACATACATTTGAAGTACTTCTTCACTTCATGGGTCCCATTGTGCTTGCCTCTGGCAGGATCATCCCATTCTACGCCAAGCCATTCTCCTGCCTTTCCTTCAACTGGTCCCACATAGCGAACGGTACAGAGCTGGCCTTTGAGACTCAGTCTCTGGCCAACATAGTGATCTGTTGTCATCTTGGACAGCCAGACATGCTGTCTTGCTTGTGTGAACGTGAAAGTGAAAGAACGTAGGACGAAGTCTAGATAAAGTTTGAACCCTGTCTCATCACATGCTTGCTGCTTCGCCTGGGGATCCCCGCCATCTACGACTTCACGGCCACAACTGACACCTTTCATCTACGCACTACATGTACCTACGAGGAAGTACATATATGCTTGCGATCTGACGAGCTGGCCTCGACGCGACCGACTTCCTTCAATCAGCAACAGAGCGACCGCGCATTCAGAAGCACACTCCAACGCGTCGAAATCGCGAGCTTAGAAGCTCGAAATCACACATCATGGACCAGATTCAAGGTAAGGGCAATAGAAGGCACAACATCACGCTGAGGCTAGTCTCTAACAAAATTGTTATCAGACTGGGCAACCTACATCTCCCAAAACCACGAAATCCCACCCTCCTACCTCTCCTACGCTCAACAAGCCTTCGGCTACGCTTCCACCGCAAATGGCTACCTCTCGACTCTAAAATCCTACCTCCTACCCCTCATAAATCAAATCTCACAAAAGCCCGACCTAGCCACAATCGCCCTCTTACTCATAATCCTCTTCATCTCCCTCAAAATCTTGAATATGCTGTTCCAGACTGTCATGTTCTGGTTCAGAATGGCTAGGAGATTAGTGTTTTGGGGAGG
>JAASFE010003719.1:393944-484085 GCA_013365205.1 Pseudocercospora cruenta
TTATTATCGGTGTAAAGTAAGAAGTAAAGAAGAAACAATAGCTAGAAGTAATGCTAAGTACTATTGATCACATGGTCGATTTGGAGCTCCGTCTAACAGCTGTCTGGGATCCTCAGATTTTGGGAAGGTGTAGCTGTCTATTTCGAGATCACTCCTGGATCAAGTACACTTTCACTTCTACGCAACCAGATGCCAGCGCCTTCGAAAACGATCACCGACGGAAGCGATTGAGTGCCGCCAACATGCAACGACCAACATACGCCAACTCACCTCCCCTCCACCACCCAGTACCCCAGCACGTATCGACCGTCCCTCAACTCCGCTCACCACCCCCTCCACAATCAGCAGGCAGTCAACAAGGCGGCTATGGATATGGAGGGCAAAGTCCACCTACAAATCAAGGAGCGCAGGGCGGAAACTTCATGCATCCAGCCTTTGGCGGCTTCATAAATGACCCTACAACACAAATGGCTGCACAATTCGGTGCAGGGGCCTTGAATGCTGGCCAGCAATACGTTGAGCAAAATGTGAGTTGAAATACCGCTCAGACAGTCTGTTGCTAGGCTAACACTCCGGCTTTCAGTTGAACCGCTTCGTCAGTGTCTCAACGCTGAAGCACTACTTCAATGTCTCCAACCGATACGTCCTGGCTAAGCTGTTTATTGTGCTCTTTCCCTGGCGACACCGACCTTGGTCCCGGCAGCAAGTGCGATCGAATGATGGACCGAACGCGATTGAGTTCCTTCCTCCACGAGAAGATACGAATAGCCCCGACATGTATATCCCGCTTATGGCCCTCGTAACCTACATTCTCCTATCGACCCTCATCGCAGGGTTAAATGGAAAGTTCGAACCAGCGCTTTTGGGTGTGACTGCCACAAACGCAGTCGTAATTATGGGTCTGGAGCTTGTCACGTTATGGGCAGGACGCTACTTCCTCAGCATCAACAGCGAGTCGCAGAATTATGATCTGATCGCATACAGTGGATACAAGTTTGTGGGTGTCATTGTCACGATCGTGGTGGCAGCGATTGTCAATCACGGCACAGGCACAGGAGGCTGGGTCGGATGGACGGTGTTCGCGTACACTTATATGGCGAACGCGTTCTTTTTGGTAAGTTCTCCCTTGTCGAAATTTGGGAGTCAGCTCCAGCACTCAAGCACAGCTATGCTCGTTGCGTTGCAGATAGCAGCGCAGCGTACGCTTTCTAACTCGGAGCGATGCTGACTGACCCTCTCTCACAGCTCCGCTCTCTCAAATATGTCCTTCTACCATCCGACAATGCGCCCAACAACCCTGGTATGCAGACGATTGCCCGAGCGCAGAGATCTCGACGAACACAGTTCCTCTTCATATACAGCTACGTGATCCAGTTCGCATTCATGTTCTGGCTCACAAGCTTGAATGTGTCGCCGAAGAAGGCTGGAAAGTAGCACGGCGCAATAAAGGAGATTTACTACGATAGTATTGAGCAGCGTTCAAGCGGGATGCATTGGCAAAATAGCTAGAACGCGGTATGAGATATTTGCATGATAGCCCTGGAGGCACTCCCGCTTCCCAAATGGTCGCTCCGCGAGATCAGACTGTCCCTGCTCTCCGAGCCGTGGTCCGGATAATCTCAACCAATTTCAAGCATGGGCGCAGCTGGAGCCCCAGCTTGCGATCTTCTTCAAGGCGACGCTTTCGGGGCACATTCGCTTCCGAAACTGGTCACTCCACGATATCATGTTGCACCTGCTTTTCGGGTTGTGGTCAAGACGCCCTTGGCCGATTTCAAGAATGAGCGCAATTGGTCTTTCAGCTCGCGTCACTCTTCAGGTCGATCGGTTTGACAAGCGGTCCAATGGTTGGTCTTGGCGATCATCTTGCAGCTCCGACATCACAATCTCTTGGGCTCTGGACTGTGCCCTCCTGCAGGCTGTGCCGCGCCTGCATGCGAAGCGCTGGAGGCGTCACGGGCACTTCAAAACCTCGAAGTCACCCCACATGGCTCTCATTCTTCGTCGCACATGGCCTTCTGGAGCTCCCGTCTCTTTTGGTGGTTATAATCTCTGTATGTATCAAATTCCAGCCATCCTGATAACCAACACAGATGTTCGATCCCACGGATGCGGCGCACTACACCGTGGGATGGATTTGCGCCCTCCCAGTGCCAGAGTGGCAGGCGTCGAGGATGCTGCTCGATGAGGATTACGGGGAAGGTCCGGTACTGCCGAACGCAACATACCAGTACGTCTATGGCAGAATCCATGGGCACTATGTCGTGATGGGTTGTTTGCCAGATTCACAAATGGGCATGACGTCCGCTGCGCATGTCGCGAACGAGATGCGGCTCCTCTTCATATCCCTCCGTTTCGCTCTTCTGGTCGGGGTCGGAGGTGGTGTCTGGAGTGAAGAGCATGATGTTCGGCTCGGAGATGTGGTCGTCAGTCGTCCCGATGCAATCAAACGCACTGGCGGTGTCATCCAGTACGATTTTGGCAAAGCGATTCAGGACGAAGGCTTCCAAGAGACGAGTAGTCTAAATCTTCCACCTCAAATCCTGATGTCTGCAGTAGGCAAGGTCAGGTCTGCTTTGCCAACGCAATCCAAATTTGGCGAGTATCTCAAGAGTTTTCAGAATTCAAGGATGAACTTCCTGAATACGCTGGCATGCCAAAGGCTCCTGACAAGCTCTTCAAACCGCATTACAAGCACCCGGGAAAAGCTCCGACATGCAAGGACTGCGATAAGGAAGAAGAGGTGGAACGGGAACCTCGATCAGCAATCCCGAGCAAGATACATTACGGAACCATTGCTTCAGGGAATCAAGTCATGAAAGATGCGGCTCAATGCGATCGTATAGCCGAAAAGCACGCCATTGTTTGCTTCGAGATGGAGGCGGCCGGATTGATGAACCACATTCCGTGCCTGGTTATCCGTGGCATTTGCGACTATTGTGACTCTCACAAGAACAAGGCATGGCAACCGTATGCTGCGGCGGCTGCGGCAGCGTACGGGAAAGAACTTCTACGAAATATAGCACCAAACGAGGTCAACCGGCTTGTGACACTGAAAGAGATTGAACCTGATGGTCAGTAACATTGCAGGAGTTAGTTCGACTGGGAGGCTAAAGATCATCGTCAGCGCCCCGGAAGATCCTGAACACACTGCCGTATGACCGTGACGATCGCTTTGTCGGACGACAAGCCGAGATCGCCGAACTCGATGCGCGCCTGTTCGTTCCCGAGAGACATAGTCGCATGGCGCTCGAAGGCCTTGGCGGTATTGGAAAATCACAAATTGCCATCGAATATGCTTACCAACTCAAGGAGCAACGTCCAGATGTTCATGTCTTCTGGATTCATACCAGTACATATCAAAGATTTGCAAACGATTACGGCGCCCTTGCCTCACTCCTGAACGTCCGAGGCGCTGACGATCCTAAAGCAGACCATCTGCAGCTCTTGGCGAATTGGCTGAGTGGTCCTATGAGCGGGCAATGGCTGCTGATCTTAGACAATGCTGATGATGACCAAATCTTGGGTTCCTACGTGAAAGCGTCCTCAGAGGAGACCAGCAAGACGATATTGAGATATATCCCACAGAAGATTGGCTGTGCAATGCTAACCACCTCTCGAGTGTTCCAAGCCGCCATGACATTGGTGGGCAATGATGCCAACCGCGTTTTGTCAGTCAAAGCACTGGCAATCGGCGATGCTGCTCAGCTCATCCGTGGACAGGCCTCGAAAACCCGAAGCTGTACTCTCGACGAGGCGTGTGAACTAGCAGAGGAACTGGACTGTATTCCGTTGGCCATCACCCAAGCAATGGCATATATCAATCGACGTCGACTGACCAGTGTGCCTTCCTACATTCGAGACTTGCGAAGGGATGCTAGCGGGCTCCTCTCCAAGGACCATCATGATCTTCGGCGAACTTTGAACGAGGTCCCAAATTCTGTTCTTCACACCTGGGCCATCTCGGTACAGCACATTGCTGCAATTCGACTATCTGCAGCAGAACTCCTATATACTATATGCTGGATCGACAAAGACAGCATACCTCTTTGGACTCTCTATCCGCAAGACGATGATCTGGGGGACGATGTCGAGATCTTGACCGGATTTTCAATACTGTCTCTCGATGCTAGCAAAGAGACCGTGCATATGCACAGACTCGTGCAGATAGCATCGAGATCGTGGGCAAGCAGGGAACCTCAAGAAGGTCGTTCAGACTGGTGGCTTCTTGAATCCCTTCATTTACTTCAAAGAGCATACCCCCGTGAAAGCTCGGAGTATGAGAATTGGAACACATGTCAACTCCTAGATGCTCATGTGGCAGCTGTTCTGAATCAGGACTTACGGGAGATTTCTAGGGCATTCCGAGAGTACCGAGTAAACCTTATGCATAAGCTTGCCCAATATCGCAACGCTCAAGGGCGGAGTAAGGAAGTGATCGTGCTTCAAGAGCTTGTTGTCCATGAGGATGAGGATCTGTATGGCAGTGAAGACCAGAATACCATGGCATCCGTTCACAATCTTGTCGATTATTACATCAAAGGAAGTAGAATACAAAACGCGCTGGATCTGGGCACCGATCTATTGTCACGTCGCATCACGGTTTTGGGAGTTGAGCATCAAGAAACAATTGCGACCCGGAGATTGCTTGCGACAGCCCACAGGAGACTCGGTCAGCTTGACAAAGCTGCAGACCTCATTGACGATGTGCTGAGAGTCTGGCGGAGAGATCTAGGAGAAGATCATATTGACACGCTGGAGGCTATGAATGAGAATATGCTTTGTCTCCAGGACATGGGAAACTTCCAAGATGCAAGAGCCATAGGTTTCGAGGTCCTGAACAAGCGACGTAGAGTCCAGGGTAAAACTCATTTCGACACACTACGTGCAACGATCAATCTTGCTAGCCAACTGGCGAACTTGGGCCGCGGTGTCCAAGCAGAAAATCTAACTACGGATTGCGTAGTCAATATTTCTCAACTATTGGATTTCAGTCATCGCCACGTTCTCTCTGGAATCGCTATTTTTGCCCGGTCTTTGTCACTTCAAAGACGAGGTTCTGTATGTGGATTGCTTCGCAAAGCTTTGCTATCTGTTCAACATAGACTTCTCAGTCAAGATGATCCCGATCTTTTGGCGACTCAGTTCAACGTTGCTCGGATCTTGGAATGGAAAGGCCAAACAAAGGCAGCTATCGATGTCTGGCGATGCTTGACAGCGGCCTACTCGAGAATATACGGTAGCAATCACAGCAAATCGGTCCACGTTTTGTGTTCTTTGGCTGATGCTCTGGTGAGAAATGGTCACTCGCATGAGGTGGTCAAAACTCTCGAGAACAGCTTCGAGCACCTCGCCCCGGGCACAGGAATCCGACTCAGATGTGGAATGCTTATTGCTATTGCAAAACGGAACTTGGGAAATCGTAGGGAAGCTTTTCTGCTCAGAGATCAGATATTGCGAGAGCACTTGAAGCACAAATATCCCACCTGCAGAATCGATCCGATGGCAGTGGAAGATATCATTGATGCGGCAGACTATAGCTTCTCCGCAGCGCTGAGGAAGGAGTTCGCTGCCGAAGCTTTCGCGGCTCACAGGATCACTAACCATCGAGCTCGACGAAGTACCTGGCTGTATGAGGATGAAGCCATGCAATTGGTCAGACCAACGAGATCGTACAAGAAGAGCGTCGACATAGATCCGTCGGAGCAGAAACAACCAGATATCAAAAGCCCGAAGCGACCGAAGCTGCGAAGGCTCGATCTTAGGTGGTCAGTCGCCTGCGGACCTATGGCACCCGCAGAATTTGGTGATCCACCACCACCGCGAGACTACCGAAGGATAAAAGAGCAATACAAGCCTGAGATCAACAAGAAGCAAGATCAGATTTTCGCTATTGCTGAGGGACTATTGAAGTAGTATGGGCCACCTACGTTTCCTAACTCGAGTGAGCCCCTACCATTATGAGCGACGTTGGCTGCACAATGGATAAGCAAAAGCATTACACCGCGAGAACACCGCTCAAGACCGACTCACGCAAATTTCAATGGCAAGAATGACGAATTTCACAACGAACAAAGTCTTGCTTAAGACCAAGAAGAGGAGGCAGCTTCGGTGGTTCGAAGTCATCTAGCATTTCAACAACATTCCGTACATTTAACCGTCCCATCATATCGACCATAGCAAGTACACTATCAATCACATCTCAATTCCTCAACAACCTAACAACCCTCCCAAACCCCTTCCCCTTCGCCATCTCAGCCGGACTACCCACAACACCATCCCACCTCGCACTCCCCGGCCTGCGACTACACCCCCTCTCCAAAAGCAACTTAACAACCGCCAGATGTCCTCTCGCCGCAGCAAGATGCAGTGGCGTAGCACCTTCCTCAGCCTTAACATCAATCTTCGCCCCAGAATCCAGCAACAAACCCAAAACCTCAACATGACCCTTATGCGCAGCCCAATGAACAGGTCTCAACCCATAAGTCTGTTTAGCTTCAATATCCGCGCCTGCGCGAAGAAGAGATTTCACAGAAGCGACTGATCCGCATGCAGAAGCGTAGTGTAATGGTGAATTCTTATCATCGTCAAGACAATCGATGTTCGCTCCGCGTTCGATCAGGAGTTCGCACATTGCGCTTTGGCCTGTTACTGCTGCTTGGTGGAGAGGCATGAGACCAGATCCTGAAGCGGCTTTGAGGGATACGCGAGCGCCGTGTTTTAGGAGGAGGCGGGCGGCATCGATTTGGGAGGCGCTGATTGCGCACCAGAGCGGACTATAGCCGTCTCGGCCGCTGAGCCAGTCTACGTCTGCGCCGTGGGAGATGAGGATCTTGAGGGATTCGAAGTTTCCGGCCCATGCGGCTAGGTGGAGGGGTGTGTCGCCTTTGGAGTCTTCTGTGCTCATGATCGCGCCGTACTTGAGGAGGGTGGAGATGCATGTGTGGTGATTGAGGTGTGCTGCGAGGTGTAGGGGTGTGCGTTGGAGGTCTCCAAAGGTGGTAGTTGGGTCTGCGCCTTGCGAGAGCAGTTGCGTCAAGGTCGCGGTGTCGTTCGAGATGATAGCGTTATGGAGAGCATCGGCGTCGAGAGATGAGAATTTATTGTCCGGAGAGGAAGGTCGTGGTTTTGAGTCCGCTTTCTCAGCGATCAGTGGAAAGCTATCATCGCTTGGAGGACTATATTCTGGCGGAGGCTCTATCCAGCATTTCTCGTCTCCACTAGGAGTGATAACAGTGCCAGTGGACTCTTCTACTACAGGCACCTGGAGCTTATCCGGATCCGTGTGAGAATCCAAAGGTGGAGTGGGTGGCAGACCTGAGGTACTAGAGCTATTGACGAAAAAGTCTAGCATTAGTCGCTGCGACCGAATCTGTTCTAGGAAGTTGTCCAGATTTGATAACAATGCTGATCCACTGGCCAGTGATTGTTCCAACGATAGTAATACATGCCTCAGAGTTTCCAGAGTGGCATCAAGCCCAACTTTCCGCCTATATCCTGTCGACAGTCCATCACATCCGTATTCAAGATCTTGTTGCAGACGACATAATGTTGTCGTAAGGAGAGTTGGCTCATGCCTCCCACTCCGTTTCCCCTGTGTGCGCTGGCACTGAGCCAGTGGCTGTGATACTCTTGTGCAAAGAGAAACTAGTTCTGTTATCCTCTCTAGCGCTGTTCCTAGCTCGTGTTGATCGTATTCATCATTTTCTGCCCCAAGGTATATACTGTCGACTGCTTTCCGTCTCTGTGGCTGAGGTCTAGTCTTTGCATGCGTCTGCGTATTACTATTTCGCCATATGGTGGAGAGTGCTACCAGCGAGAATGCGAGGCATGCGATCGAGAAGCACGTTGTCGGCGTGAGGAATGTATTTGACTCCAGCTTCGAAGCGTTCATTGTGGATCGCGATCTTTGCGTCTCATACTGTTCGTCACTTTCATCAGGAGCTTACACCCATATTTTAATGCCACACTGTTATAGAATCAAGCACTGCGATCACTTTCGATATTGGTGGGGATGTTTACCTTTAACTGCTTATAGCGTGTTGTGCAACACCGGCTCGGCTCGACTCAGAAACTCCACTTTCATACGCGACGCGACAGAATCCTTGGCATGACTTGAGATGGCCTGTGGCTACACTCTTTATTCTCCAATCGTCTTTGCTTCGCTCTCCAGGACTTCAATTACACCGCCTACCAGATGCAGACTGCCAGTGGCAAGCACTTGCGTTTTTGAAGTGGTAGCCAGTTCGCGAGCTCGAGCAATAGCTTCCTCAATTGTGCTCACAACGTGGACCTCTGCGTTTGCATCGACGGCATTGTAAGCAGATGCAAGTTCTTTTTGTACACGTAAAGTGTCAACGTCGTCTTGACTGGTGTTCATCGAAACCAGATCTGCTTTATATCCAGCATCCCTGTACGTTGTGTTGGAACAGAAAATTGCATGCTTGAATGGATGTGCGTCTTCCAGTGCGCCAACAAGAGTGTTTTGGAGGCGTCTTGCTAGTGAGGATGCGTCTCGTGTCTGTTGGTTGAAGACGAGAATGCGCTGGCCGCCTTCTGCCTCCGAACTTGCAGTCCTCTCTGCGAACCACTGACCAGCTACCTCGATGCTCTCCAGTGTATGACCGCCGTCAATGTACCAAGTGAGTGATGGGAGTCTTGCATCTGGTCGCATGTCGCACCGACCTCCGAGTTTTGTGGTCTCAAGTCCGGTCACAAACTCTTGAGGCAGCTCAGCTTCTGGGTCATATGGGTCAGGTAATCCAGTGAAGCCGAGACGACTGAGGTGGAGTGCTGATATTGCGATGGCCAGAGAGGCATTGAGCTTCTGGAAGTCACCATGAAGACCAAGCTGGATCGACTGAAGGGCTTTGTGAGTAGACACAATGTGCAACTCTGTCCTGCGCTCCTTCGACCGCTCTCGGAGGACTGCAAGCGCCTCTTCTGGCTGCGGGACCGTAAAGGCGGGCACATCCTCCTTGAAAATGCCGGCTTTGTGCCACGCTATCTGGTCAATAGTGTCGCCAAGCAGTGCGACGTGGTCAATGCCCAAGCTGGTAATGCCTGTGGCCGACGGCTTCGACAGAATATTGGTTGTGTCATACTCTCCTCCAATGCCGCATTCAATTACTGCTGTGCCCACCGACTCTTTAAGATAGCAATGCAGTGCCATCAGTGTGAGAAAGTGGAAATAGACAGGCTTCCCATCTATCCCTCTTGAGTCCGAGTCCAAGCCTTTCGGCCGTGATGCTTCTAGTCGATCCCAGATCTCCCAGAAGCAGCGTGCGAAGAGCTCTTCTGAAATGGGCTCATTATTGACCTTGATTCTCTCTCGAACGAATCGCAGGTGTGGTGACGTGTAAAGTCCCACTGCTGATGGCAGTCTTTCCGCATGTATGCTCTTCTTCGTTGGTAGATACTGCGCAAGTATGGAGGAGATGAAGGAAGAGGTTGAGCCCTTGCCCTTGGTGCCTGCAATGTGTATAGGATTCAGATGATCGAAATCGGACGGCTAATACCTACTGTCAGACCTTTTGCCCTCCAGCTATTATCCCATGGCAGCGCACACCTCATATCCTATCCGCCGTACCCAGCTGAGCATCTCCGGTATGGCACGCTTATTCCAGCCGGGTCCAGCTTTCTTGATGGCCTCGACGATAGAGAAGTTGCTTTGCAGGCCATTGAGCGCCGCAACAGCAGCGTTATAGTCGCGAGCCTTGCCATGATAGCCACGCTGGCCGCGTATGCGCCTGGCACAAGGCCGGCATATGAACATATCTGCTGCAATGATGTGTAGTGCAGTGAAGGTCGGGCGCTGATCTCAAGGAGAACAATGTTTCGCTCGCGGAAAAGCTTCCGGCCTTGGCGGGAGACCGCGATCTCCTTCATCTCACACTCTGTCTTCCATTGAAAGCACGTTCAATAACTTCTTACGATGGACTCTGCTCGCGCAGCAACTGGTACATCTCGGTGTAGGTCCATGTATTCAGCGGCGGCATACTTCTGCGGACGCTCGCTTGTCTCAGCCAAAACGGGATCAATTTGAGTTGAGATGCATGCAAGAGCACTGCCTGGATCCGAGAGGCCGCAAGCATGAGATTCGCAGGACTCGATCGCAGACTGCATGCGTCCCTTGTGGTCGCTTGCACAATCTGAAGATATTACGAGCTCGCTCAGCTCGGCGGGTGGCCTCATCAGACGTGGGCAGGACAGCAAGATCCAGCCCAAGACCTCTTAACAAGCTGAGTATTTGCTCACACTTCTATTGTCTCCAAGGTGCCTATTCTCTCAGAGCTTGCGAAGGCTTTGGTAGACTTGATTGTAACTAGTTGACTACTGGGAAACATCGCACTGCTCTCGGCTTCGAGCACGCCAGCACGATGTCTGGGTCTTCTACGAATCCAGGCCAGGTCTCTCAAGGTCCAGCTCGGCAAAATTGACTCCAATCACAGCTGCAAGACTGGAAGAGCCTCTCGCCAACGATATAGGTCATGTAGCGATCTTCGAAAATGAGGCCTCAGCACCTCGATAATGAGAGCTGTAGAACGTGGATCCAATAACACGATCCGATTGTGCTGCCAACGATTCCGTCCTGCAGTAAGGCTTGCAGCTCCAAAGGCCAGTCTCGCCGATCGGGACGCAATCTCACGCCCTCATGGGGCCAAAACAAGTGGCGGAGGATACTTGACGCGTGGAGAACTCATTCTCAGCCTTGCGAAAACGTGACAAAGGCTACCGTGAAGGTTGAAATGTCAGACAGGTCCCACTTCTGTTCCCACCTCCGTTTCGCTTCATCCTTTTGTGCTACGGTGTCATTCTGAAACCATGGGTCGAATCAGTGCGAACGCGATGCTGGCCCACCTGCTCTACATCACTCAGGCTCAAGGGCAAAGCATGGACCAGATCAACCACTTCTGTCGCCGTCATTCTCATCGCACGGCCGTCATCGACAACAAGCTCTATATCGATGGTGGCTACATCAACTATGACTACGATGGCGGTATCGCGCCAGACACTGTCAATTATACAAACACACAACTCATCTATGCCGATCTTAGTTCAGTGAATGGAGACAACTTCCCTCAGGAATACGCGAAACTATCCAAGGATACCAATGTTCCGTCTCTAATTGGTGGCACAATTTGGGCCGATCAGGTGAACAAGAAGTTCTTCCTGTTTGGTGGTAAGTGAAGAGGGTGTATAGACTGCCTTAGCACTTGCTTACCGCCTGTAGGCGAGTACAGAAATACCACTGCGCAGTCAGTGCCTTTGAGCTTCGACAATATATACTGGTACGATACACTGGTAGACCAATGGAGCACCAATGATACCACCACTTCCGGTATCGATCCTCCGTCGTATGGTGCAAGTGCCGTGGACCAGAACAAAGGCATCGCGTACTACTACGGAGGATGGAGTAGTAACGCCACAGTGTCTGGAGAGGCAAATGCCACCATGCAGAACACCTTTCTATCCTACGATATGGTTTACAATACATTCAACAGACATGCATTTTGGGATGAAACGCCACGCGCAGAAGGAGCCATGTTCTACATCCCAGCTGGCGACGCAGGGATGCTAGTGTACTTTGGTGGCATACAACAGAATTCTTCTGGTTACACCAGCGGCATTCCGATGGACACAGTCTACTTGTACGACATCGCTGCAGATAAGTTCTATCAACAGCAGACCAGCGGAGAGACACCAGCAATGCGCCGACGATCCTGCGGTGGTGTGAGTTGGCCTAATGATACATCGTCCTACAACATCTACTTCTTCGGCGGTCTTCAACCTGAAGATGAAGGCAATGACAGCTTTGGCGATGCTTGGATCTTGTCCATTCCATCATTTACCTGGACCTTGCTATACCCATATAATTATGACGGAACTGGTCACCACTCCCTGAGTTGCGACGTGATCAATCATGGCCAGATGATAATTATGGGTGGTTATTGGTCGAATGCAACCTACACGGCTTGTGATGCTGCGTCGATTTGGGGCATGCACAACCTGAATCTTGGATCGAATGACCGGGATCGGGTGCCATGGTATCAATTCTTGCCGAACCTTACCGACTATACTCTGCCTCCAAATCTCACAGCTGTAATAGGGGAAAGCAGTACTGGAGGTGCAACATTGACTACGCCTGCCACGACAGGCTTTTCCAATTCCGATCTGAGCAGATTGTTCCAGCTCAAGGCAACAACCAGCACTCGTACTGCTACTCGTGACATTCCTACAGCAACTTCAGCACCCGGGACAAAGAATAATGGCAGCTCGAACATCGGGGCCATCGCAGGCGGCGTTGTCGGAGGCGTCGTGGGAATCACTTTGATCATTGCCATCATTCTTCTTTGCCTTCGCCGGAGACGCAAGTCGAAGCATAAGACAGCCCAGTCCGATGCGTCCTCACCATCTCCTCCACGTCAGATGCAACAAGCGGCTATGGCTGAAGCGCCTGATAGCATGGCCGCGCAGCAATTCCATGCTGCCCACAAAAGAGAGGTCAGTGGCGGCACTCATGGCAGCTGGTCTCACACTCCAGCTGGGTCTCCTCCTGTGCAGCAAAATCAGTGGCAGCCGCAACAATTCAGAGAGGATCTACCTCAGCACCAACCGTACTATCCTCCACCGCCTCAAGCGCAACCATTTTATCCGCCTCCGCCAGAGCCAGAGCATTATGATCCTCCTAGTCCAACCTACGAGATGCCTAACGTGAGAAGCCCTCTTCACGTCTCAGATCAGAACCGACCTGGGAGTCTGGGTCCTCACGCTTGGCGTACACCTAGCGCTGGAGCGAGAGGAACGATCGATGAAGAGTAGCCATCTACCTCCTTCTCAGGCGCTTCGTGACTTCCTTCCAGCAACAACCCTCGGTTGTCGGGTACCCCGGCTAAGCTTGCGAAGCGCCTAAGGACAAGTTGTTAGCGGCTTATTAGATTTGTCTTAAGAACAGCCTCATTTTTACGCTTCTTATCTTTACGATATAATAATAAGGCAAAATCTCGAAAATTTTTATAAGAGAGGTTCCTAGAGCTCGGAAGAAAGTATATAGAGATGTCGTATCTATCGTACGATAGGATAAACTACTCGGGTAAAAATTAATAAATAAGAATGTTATTTTTATACTATCTTTAAAATAAAGTAAATACCCTACCCTCGAGCGCTACTATATAATACCTATTTGTCGTAATAGGATTCTAAGAACGGACGCTCCGAGTGCGAGATAAGGCGATAAAGCGTATATCTATTTCGTTAAGGGTCGATATTGCGTTGTATTATCGTATCGCGAGAGGGCTAGTAGCGCAAATCTAGCTAGCTTTCGACAATTTGTCCTCAGACCCTAGCTTCGCGAGGTCCGGCTTCGCCGTAACAACGCACGAGGGTCTGATGGGAGATAGGTAGCTATGCGCTTTGATGGTTTGGAGCAAAGTTGTCTGGCGACCAGATATCAGCTGCGGGACAATATACAGTATGCAATCCTCCTCGCTAACGATGCCAGGACAGTGCTTTTGCGTCAAATGCGATGATTTAAGAGTTCGATGCAGCGGAGAAGGATGTGTTTTGTCAAATGCCTCGAACACTTTATCACCCTACACAGGATTCGAGCTCTTCAAGACTCTCGCCGCTAGAAGTCTTAGCCAGAACTAGTGGCTTCTATATTGCAGAGACTCCTACCCCAAGAGGATGTGTGTGCTGGTCAAGGTCTTGCCTGGACACCTGCAAACGCCTCAGCTGTCGCAACTACCTTGGCAGAAAGGAATCGTACACAGGGCACAAATATTTCAACATGTTCAATTCATTTTAGTAAACATCGCAAGAGAACCAGAGCACTCTCAAAAAGGAGAGCGTCTGTGCTTCACGCACGCTTGCGAAGCTAGCATGAAAGCTGACCACACTTATAGAATGCCAAGACTGCCTAAAGCAGTAACTAATTTCCATCAGTGGTATGTCCGGCGGCCAAATTCCTGAATCTCGTCAAGTGGATCTTTCGAGGCGTTATATAGGAGGGAGACTTGCTTTGATCTAGGCCAAAGCCGAGCACTCGTCTGCCGTTCTCGGTCTCAATGCTGCGACGTTGTCCGTCGCTGTCCCTTCAAACAAGCCTGCAAGTAGGTCACATTTCGCCTGCAAAACACTGATCGTCCGGCTTCTGGCAGGATAGATATAGCGGCAGGTGATGGGTGCTATAATGGAGAGAACTGGCCAGACCACGTACTTATAAAGACCGCGGACTTGAATCCAGCAGAACTTTCATACCTCAGCCAGCCACGAATGCCTACTACATACTTGGTGGCGTTCGTGAGCGCCGGACACGACAATGCGCTCCCGCAGGCGAAAGCCTGAACGTTTCAACACGCATGCCTTGGTGGACATTATGTATAAGAAGTCCGCCATTTTGTCGGCCACGTGGTGAACGCTAGGCTCCCAAACACATCTTTGTCAACATGTTTCTCAGCAAGGTCATCCTCGTATTGCTGCCAGCTGCTGGAGTAATTGCGTCCCCAAACCCGGCCAACAATAAACAGACTTGCAGCAATGGAGCGATTACACTAGATGGCCGTCAATGTCAGCGATACTGTGGTTGGGAGTTCTCGAGCGGGAGCTACAGGAATGACTATCGATCCTGTTTCGACGAATGCGCGGCAACATGTGCCAAGGATTCGCGATGTACCTCCGCTCAGTGGAACAAGTCAAGCAAGAAGTGTCGCTATCATTTGACCCCATCTTCCTACTGGCAAAAGACTGGTCGAAGCGATGCCATCAAATGTAATCCAAAGCCGAAGCCAAAATCTTCTACGACGAAATGCACGACAACGAGCAAATCTACGACCACTCCGTCAACTACGCCGTCTACTGTGAGTCTTGTCTGCAAAGGTACATTTTGTGAGAACCATGTATTGACGCATGAATAGACACCCAGCACGACTCCATCGACCACACCGTCGACGACACCATCAACGACTCCATCAACTACTCCTAGCACTACTCCTAGCACGACACCATCGACTACGCCATCGACCACTCCGAGCACCACTCCATCAACGACACCATCAACTACACCATCAACCACACCATCGACCACTCCTTCAACAACTCCGTCAACAACTCCGTCAACAACTCCGTCAACAACTCCGTCAACGACTCCTTCAACGACTCCTTCAACCACACCTTCGACAACCCATTCAACGACTCCATCTACGACTCCATCAACTACGCCATCAACAACTCCCTCAACGACAAGCAGCACAGCTCCTACTCCAACCTGTATCTTCGCAGGTGCACCAAATCGACAACAAGACGGCCTTGTCACTGCCTCTGATGCGCTCGACTGCAAAGCACAATGCACAGCGAGACAGGTGCCCTGCTTGGCATTCACCTATACTGATCTCGACCCCGATTATAATTGTTTCACCTTCAACTTCCGCCTTAACTTACCCGACGAGCTTACCTATGTTCCTGGCTACTTTTCTGGAAATGCGGATTGTGTTGAGGGTCAGTAGTGGATGGGATGGGAGGGAGTTGTAGATGTTGCTGTTGGTAATACTTCTCAGATTCAAGGATTTTATTTTCCAGCTATTTCATCTCTTTTCACCAAATCCATGGACTTCGATCAACTTATATTGAAGTCTTCGAGACCTACATGACAGCTTTCAATGAGCTGCATGTGATGCAAGCGCATGGACGTGAAGTCTCACTAGCGTGAACTTCTACTGGCGAACGCGATTAGAGAGATAAGGCAGGTAATCACCACCGAGATTCAAGCATGTGACAACCGGATAAGTGAATGCTCGCGCACTCGAAGCGCAGCTACCAGTAGACATATGCATCTCGACTATTGCATGAACAGCGTAGCCAACTATTGCTTACTGCATAATCAAGATACCACAAGTCCGCCAAAGGCTGACGCGAACACTACCTGCTCAGCTTTACACCAGTCTCGAGTAGCCGCCATTGCCATAGAGCAACCTCGTTCAGCCTCGAGTCCGGTTGCAACATGGCTAAGATCCTAGCCACAGGCTTTACGGGCAGCCAGTGCAAGCGCCAGTATGCAGACGGCTCCCAGCTCAAAGTAACAAGCTCGCACTACTCTCTGGTAAATTGCCTGAAGGCCATGAGACATGTCGTCGACCAGCGGCCAGTCATTCTTGGAGAAGACCTGACGAGCTACGACGAGGTCATCGTCTACTTATGGACACCACGAGCACTCGTAGCAACGCAGACTTTTGGCGCTCTCTACGCAATCAGCCAGCATCCGAAGTGCATCTTTGCGTTCAACGACTGGCAGATCTTGGACCAATACAAGGGCATCGAGAAGGTCGTCAGAGAGCGCAACTTGTTTCACCCATTCATTCTTCGACAGGCTAAATTGACCGTCGAAGATGTCAAGCCATACGGGAAGCAGTTCGACAAAGCTCTCGACATCATCACGAAGAAGCAGAATCGCCTACTCCTGCCTGCCTACTCTGCCGCCCATCTGAACGACGATTCATACGGCATTCACCTAGTTGCCGACAAGATCTCGTACCCTCGCAATAGAGTCTTCACCTACAACCCGAACCCTTACAATCGCAACCGTACCTTCGAAGATCCTGGGCATTATGGCTCCGAGAATCCAGAGTGGACTCCAGAGTATACGGGCTCTGAAGTGCAGCCCAAATTGAAGAACAGGCGCAAAGCAGATGTTCTTGATCAGACTCCCTCAGCAGTTTCAAAGAAGTCCAGGAAGACTGCTACCTCTAAAAAGTCTTCAATACAGCCACAGCCATCGACACGGACATCCCGTCCTCCCAAACTCCGCCAATTCAACTTCGCCTCCCTAGTCCAATCAAGATCCGGACCCTGGCTCAAAAAGCAAGGCCTCACCTCCACCTCTTTCATCGGCACCTGGCCCGTCAACCTCTACGGCTCTCGCTCAAAATCTCAAACCCGCCTGCCCGAAGACCAAATGGTCATCCAGATGACAAAAGACTGGGGCTGTTTGCTGCCCGCCTACGAACACGCAGGAAGTGGATGGTGGAGAAAGAAAGTTTTGCAATGTGCTGATGCGGGAAGTGTGCTTGTTGGGGATGAGAAGGAGTTGAGGGTGTATTATGGAGAAGGGTATGAGTATTATCACTTGACGGCGGAGAAGGTGACGGAATTGAGTGATGAGGAATTAGAGGAAGTTGCAAGGACTCAGAGGGAGTGCTTGTATAGATTACATGATCCGACGAATAAGGCAGGGCAGGAGGGGGAGGTGAGGAGGGTTCTGGAGGCGGAGGGGTAATCGTGGCGCTCCGCTTAGCAAGTCGATCGCATCGAAGGACTTTGGGAATCCTTTCATCGCCAGAGAAGTCGCCCGGAAATATTGGCGGTCAAGTAAGCCGGGCAGAAAGCTCGTCCAAATGCTTTCTTGCGGAGCCTTGGTCCATAGGTTGAGACTTGAAAGTCGCCAGGAGTCTGCGTCTCCTTGCTACTGTCATCTTATCCGGTCGTGCATGAGCGTAGGAAACTTCATCTCGCTCATCTTGGGGTATCCTCACAGGCTTGCACATGATAATAGTCAGTCTGCTGATGAGCAGATACTTGAACAAGTAAGTGGTGGAAGCGCTTCGCTTCCTCTATTCCAATTCTTCATCTGTTCCTGTCTGTCTACGCCTAAAAGCATCAGGGTATCTCAAGAAGTCAGTCCGATACACACAAAATAAAAAAGGATACAGTCTAAAAGGAGAACAACCATTTGAGCACTCTGACAACGCCCAACAAAATCCTTCTGAAAGTGTTGAAAATGACAACAACGAACCAGACCCACCACATGATACCCAAAAGGAGCCATTCCAAAAGCTTGAATCCAGTGTTGATGATGAGTCGAAACTGTCGCCTTCGTTGCCTGAACATGTCTTCGACGGCATCGTCTACACGTTTCACGTCTTGGGGTTGCTTTGTTGTCAGCTCGACATTAAACGCGTCGGCCTCGTCAGATGTCTCGTGGACCAATTTGGTAAGCTGATCCGCTGCTCGGTTTGAGAGGTCCTCCAATTGCGTACTCAGTTTCTTCGCAGTTTCAGACTGGAAGCGGCGGATAGTGCGTTCGAATGCTTGAGTCGATTCGTCGAGCGTCCGAGAAAGCATGCGCGCTGCGACAAGATTCTCTTCGCATCGTGGAACATTTTGAATCTCTTTTCCCGCCGACTGATAGGCTTTGGCAATTAGAGGTAGAGGTCTTTCTCGTGTGGCGTTTCCAATGTTGTAAATCTCATGCGCTTTGATGCCGGAGGCGAGTAGAAGCGCGCGGATCCGTGCAATGTCGCGCGCAGTAACCTTATTGGCCTTCTCTGGGTGACCCTGATCAGAGATACTCCAATGTCGCTTCGCGTCAACGTGTGCCAAGCCAGACATTGGTAGACCTCGAATACCTCTTGCTGGAACAGTGGCAGTAGTCTCTGCTGTATTGGTCCTCGTGAGGTTGTTCCGAGATACGGACTTGCGACGATCGTATTGACTAATGCCCAAATAGCCTCGAGACTTGTCCGGAGACATTTCGGGCTCAGAAGCATTACCATCATCTGGAAGCTGGATACGTGGAGGGGCTGGCCGATTTGAACGACCTTTCCGTGCTGGCGCTGGTCGAAGCTTTTCAAAGGGATCACTATCCTCCGATAAAGGAGTCTGTGCAGGTCGATTGCCACGTCCCGATGGTGATTTGAAGGAAGGGAGATTTGAAGTGAAGTACTTTGGCCGCTGTCGATCGCGTTCAAACGATGCACGAGGACTAATTTGGCTGTCTGTGTCAACTTGATCACCAGTATATCGGCGTTTGAATGTCATGTCCTCATCAGCGTCTGAAACATCCGAAGGCACATTAGACATCTCTAGATTGACGCCTTCACGGCCTCTAAACCGGTCGCCGAATCGCGAGGACTCGTTGCGTACCAGCTCGCCTACTCTACCACCTTTGAGCAAACGTCGTCCGAAGGATGTCGTAGAAGAGTCTTTGGCTGAGGGGTCTGTGGCAGTCGTGGTGGTATCGGTGCGCTTCAAGCTACTGGCATTGCTATCCGTAGTCCGGTGCCGCCTGAACGGGGCAGGTCGTGCTGAGTCGAGACTGGACCGAGGCGGGAACTCGAAGCTTGTATCTGCACTCATGACGGGAGAAAGTTGTGGTCCATAGTTCATAGCGAAATCTGTGTGCTCGATGTTGTTCCGCTCCTTGCTACGAGATCGGAAAGAGGGCAGCTTCAATCCCTTCGATTTCTGCTGCAAATTCGAGTTCCGTTTGGCTTCTCTTGAAGAAACACCTTCGTCTATCGTGGGCACGAATCCTGGAATTACTGGAGACGCGGGACTACCAGAGACTAATTCGTCCATTGAAGAGAGCCCGGGATCGATAGATGTCAATCGTCCTTCGGTTGATCTCGAACGGCGATGACCTTGCGACATGTCCACAGATAGCCTGCCGTTGGCGAGAGACTGACGATGGCCTCGATCCATGCTTGCTCGTGATTGGTCAATGCTTGCGCGGTAATTGGGGAACGGCGTGTGCTTTGAATCCCAGTGGTCTGGAGACACGAGTTCAGGAGATGGCAACTCTCCTCGCTCCTCCTTTGCGATCATGGTCCGCATGTGCCGTTCAAGCGGACCAACGTTCTCATCACCGCCTTGATCATCGCCAAATCTTAGCGCTGGCGGTTTGCGGCCTTCCTCGCTAGATGCAGTTGAGATACTACTTGATCGACTGATGTGATTGCGTCGCAGGCGTCCCGGGATTGGAAGGGTGTGCTTGTGCTTCTTCCGCTTCTTAACCTCAGCTTCGGATTCTTCGACACGATTCTGTCTATCTCGGTCTGCCGCCAGGTCGAAGACTCGATCCGACTCCCTACTCTTACGTGGCACTTCCATACTTGCTCGGGCTCTGCTTGGGAAGATGCGGTTCCCATGCCTGTCTTCAATGACAGTTTTGTTGTCGTCTCTTTCGGTCCAGTAGGTATCTGCAAGCATTTCCGCAGGTTCAATCGTCCAGCCATTCTCTGGTCTTGTGATTACAGAGGTGACGGTGTCCGTTCTGCGATGTCGATGGGCCGTGTCTGGTCTACCGGCCATAGCAGGGCTTGACTCTAGCTCACCCGAGAAGGCAGGCAGCCGAACTTGATCATTTCCCGGACGATACGAGGCATCTTGGGAAGCAACCTCCACTCCATCAATCCAGCGTTTGATGCGATCAGTCTCCTGCCACGTATCTGGCGGTGCCGTAAGTGGTCGGCGGGAGATGTTTCGAAGGCGTCTATTCCGCAAAGCTTGCAGTGGATTGTATACTCGGCCTAGTTCTCGTTTATTGTTCGTATAGGATGGCACGCGAGCCATTTCGTAATGAGCACTTCCAGGACTACTGGTCGCCTGCATCATGTAATTGCCTGGCGCGGTTGCATCGAGTTTCAAGGGTGGCAGGTATTCCAACAACCGTCTATGCTCTGCCGCAAGCTCGAAATACCGCCGGGCCTTCTCTGCTCGCGACAATGTTGCTGGCGAGAAGGAATACATGACATTATCGGCAGTCAATGCTCCCAGATCAGCGTGACCATCGTGTAGAGTGGGGTGTCGCTGGGACGGAGAGGCAGCATCCGCCATGCTATCGCTGAGACGACTCCGCTTCCCGCTGGAAGATCCTGGTCGAAGAGTGCCATATCCAGAGTCCAGTGCAGAGACGACACGTCTGCCGCCGCCAGCAGGAGAGATGGGCACGGGAAGAGTGCTACTCGCATGCCGCTTGCGACTCTCACTCAAGTTCAATGCCATCTGCACCAACTGCGCAGGATCCATACCGCCTGTTGTCAAGTTCTGGCCAGTGCCAGATCCAGCATTACTGCCATCTTCCACGGAAACATC
Source organism: Pseudocercospora cruenta (assembly GCA_013365205.1). NCBI lineage: Eukaryota > Fungi > Ascomycota > Dothideomycetes > Mycosphaerellales > Mycosphaerellaceae > Pseudocercospora > Pseudocercospora cruenta. Next base: position 414,810 of record JAASFE010003719.1, read on the forward strand.
CCTCGACAGAGGCGAGCTACGCTGGGAAGACTCTCCAGAGGCTCGACTGAGAGTATTTCTGGCATTGTCCGACTGGACCCTGCCATTCTGTTCACTGCCCTTGCCCTTCTTGGCCGATGTGTCTGCTCGTCGCAGATGGCCATTGCCAAGCACTGTCTCCAACAGAAAGCCGCCAGTCTTCCTGGATCGATGCGGTGTGCTGTTATGGGCTGTCTTTCCTGCCTTGTCGGGCGTTTCGTCTCCTTGCGATCTCTTCTCCGTAACCTTGTCCGCTACTCTGCTCAATCTGTCGCCAATGCTGTGACTGCTTCTCTTCGCGCTCGAGCTCCTTGACTCGGCCTGCGAGCTTGACTCGGCGTGTCCATGGCCATATCCATGTGTGCTTCCGTGTCCATACTGATTCTGATTATTGTTCTGCCCATCGCCGACCGCGGTAAAGCTGACATCAGCAGCGGGCGATGCCTTTGCTGCTGTTGCTACGGGGTCAGACGGGTCGTTGTCGTTGCTGGACATGGCCAGCCAGGCCCAGCGAGCGCTCTTACGCTACTACTATCGGGAGACGGGGGTGCATTCGCGGACGGAGCTTTGCTGGCATGGTGAAAGGGCGGACATGCAGAATGTCACTGCGGTGTTGTTGGCCGGAAGATGACAATGCACGTGTATGGCCTAGCAAGACACTTGAGCACGCCAGCAGACCTGCAGCGGGCGGATCGCGGCAGAGAGAAGGAGATGGCAGTTCTGCAGCAGCTGTGCTGTGCTGGGCGATGGAGTTCTCAACCGCTACGCTTCGCTGCTTTCTCTGGCTCTGGCTCTGGCTCTGGCTCGGCACTCACATGAACAAACTTTGCCAGGATGCAGCATTTGTGCTCTTCCCAAACGCCAAGTACAACGTGGACAACCTTGCTGTGGAATGACTTCGAGACATGACGATTGGCCCAGTTCTACGACTTGTACTAAGCCTCAGAGGAGTCGTAACGTTGTTGTTCCGTCTTTTGCGTGCGGTACAAGCTTGTGCTACATCGGAGACATTATATTCTACGCCCGTAACTCTTGATCTTCAGCCATAGCAGCCATACTCAAGCCACACAAATGCTGATCCGACTTCATTGGCATTGCCAAGCTCTACGGCCGCAATTTAGCAACTGGACATGAGATTCGGAGTGTCTTGACGGCGAAGATGGATCGCATACTGCTATCTGGAGATGTCGACTCGTGCTACGTCATTTCAAAGGTTGTCATGAAAAGGAGGCAATTCGCCAGCAGAATGGCGGCCATCAACACAGCAGCTAGCAAAGCAGAACAGAACAGCGTCACAGAAACTCATTAACACAGAACATCGGGACAAGACAGCAGATTCGATAATCATGTTCGAGTGGCTTTTCGGTAAAGGGTTCAACCCAGACAGCGACATTCCTTCGCTCAATGGCAAGGTGATTCTCATCACCGGAGGTTAGTTCCATATGCACACTTCCTGTAGGATTCATGCTGACTGCGTCAAGGCAATACTGGTCTTGGAAAGGTATGAATAAAGCGAACTCGTTCTTGTGAGAATCATGCACACTCATGGTCGAGATAGGAAACCGTCCTCCAACTTGCAAAGCATGACCCACAGGAAATATTCCTCGCGGCGAGAACGCCATCAAAAGCAGAAGCGGCCATTGAAGACATCAAGAAACAAGTCCCAAATGGCAAGATCACCTTCCTCCAGATGGACTTGACATCTCTGGCATCCGTCAAGCAGGCGGCAGACGAGTTCAAATCGAGATCGGACAGGCTCGATGTGCTCATCAACAATGCGGGCATTATGGCCGTTCCGTACTCGAAGACGAAGGAAGGCTACGAGATTCAATTCGGCACAAACCATGTCGGACACGCTCTGCTGACCAAGCTCCTGCTTCCAACTCTCCTCAAGACCGCAGAACAACCAAATGCGGACGTTCGTGTGATCAATCTCAGCTCAGAAGGCCACAACATGGCTCCAGGCATCATCTATGATCAGGAAAAGTTGGAAACTTATTACACCTGGCAGCGCTATGGTCAATCAAAACTTGCCAATATCCTTCATGCACGAGAACTCCAGAAGAGATATCCTGCCATCACTGCGACCAGCTTGCATCCAGGTGTCATTATTACCGATCTGTATGCATCTCAGGAAAAGACCAATCCACTGATGAAAGTGTTCCTACCGCTCATGAGGAAGTTCACTACCGATATTCCCGGCGGCGCAAAGAACTCGCTCTGGGCAGCTACAGCTTCTAGGGATCGAGTCAGGTCTTCGCATTACTGGAAACCAGTTGGTAGCAAGAGTGGAGGGTCGTTCTGGTTTGCACAGAAGGAGGACCTAGCAAAGCAGCTTTGGGACTGGACAGAAGGAGAGCTTGACACTCAGCTGAAGAAGATGAACTAAGAATAACGACAGATTAATAGCGTTCTCGTAGATAGATGGTCAAATAATGTGTTGTGCTTCGAAACTGCTCTTCTGTCAAAGTCAAGAAGCTTTCACAGCGGGCATCGATTTTTGTCTGTGCTTTCTTGGCACCAAAGCCGAAGCCCACACGGCGTCAGGTTCAGGCTTCTCGTACCGCACGAGACCTCACACATCTCCCGCAGCATCTCTCTGATATTTACGCCAACTGTCGAGGAAAGTGCTGGCCGATTCGACAGCAATTGAGGCAGTAACACCGACATATTCCTCCCTGTGCGCATAGTCGAGGCTGAGGCCGCGACAAACACCTGAAAAGATGGATCACGAGAAGCTGGCCCGCATGCAAAATGCTGTGCGAATTGGTATGTACATATATCGCTGCGCCGCGCACGAATACGACAAAGCGCATTGAAAACAGCGTTGCATTTGATACAGAGCTGACTGATGTGATGCAGGGTAAGCAACACCATATTCAGTATACAATGCTTAGACTGCACCGAAATGCATCAGCCTGCCTGAAACCCCAAAGTCAATGCCGCGATACCGAAACCGTCCGCGATGCTTGGGAAAATGATATGAATCTGACATTTCTGATTACAGAGGCAAGGGTACGCCGAGAAGAAAGGTCAAGAAGGTCCACAAGAGCTCCGGCACCGACGACAAGAAGCTGCAAACTACCCTCAAGAAGATGAACGTCCAGCCAATTCAAGCAATTGAGGAAGTCAACATGTTCAAGGCTGATGGCAACGTCATCCACTTCTCTGCACCAAAGGGTGAGTTACGAATTAGCAGAACAAAAGACTGAAGGTAAACATGATACTAATGCGTTTGTACTCCAGTCCACGCATCCGTCCCAGCCAACACTTTCGCCATCTACGGCAACGGCGAGGACAAGGAGCTCACCGAGCTTGTCCCAGGTATCCTTAACCAGCTCGGCCCAGACTCGTTAGCCTCTCTTCGCAAGTTGGCTGAAAGCTACCAGAGCCTGCAGAAGGGCGCCGAGGGCGAGGAGAAGAAGGACGACGATGATGACGAGATACCTGACCTTGTTGAGGGCGAGAACTTCGAAAACAAGGCCGATGTCGAGTAAGCTGGACAGGCTCTAGAACATCTCCCGCGCCACCACGATCAAGTCGTTACGAAATGCATACCAAAAAGCTAGGATGTGCTGGTTGAGCGCAGCATGAAATGGCATGAGCGAAACTCGGATGCGGAGTGTACATGCCTTTGAGGAGCTGCTGTATATTAGGTACGCGGCATGAGAATCAGGCTTCCATTACGAACTAAATTGGTACCTGCTCGACTGCTTTTCCTTTTCAAAGTCATACTTACCACTGCCCTGTTAACCACTAATCGTCTTCTCGTTCGTAAGCTTTACGCGCAGCAGTGCCAAGATGCCGAGTTCGACGAAGACGCAGATGCAGCCACAGACCATAGTCGCGGAACACAATCTGCTGAATGCCAATTAACAGCATATCTAGGCAAGGACTGATAGTGATAATCAATGAACACAGGTCAACAAGAGTCCCAACATACGGCACAATGTATATCGTAGGCCGCCATCGTATGGCCCCAATGCTTTACACAGCCACATAAATTCAGGACACCGCCATGTTTCGAGTCACATAGTTTCGAGCATTCAACAGAACGAGGAACCATCAACACAGTAAAGAAACCACAACAATCATGGAAACACTCAGGCAGTTGACAAGTCACAGACCAACCATGAAGCATCCCGTATCAGCACCCATCGACTCTTCAATGCATCGAACAGCTTTCATATCAGGGCACATCGATCTCCCCGAACCAGAATTCTTACAACACTACGCCTCTCCCCTCGATACCGCTATTTCATCAAACGATAATTTTATCCTCTCGAATTCCGCTGGAGCTGATACTTTGGCTTTGAAGTATCTTGTATCGAAGGATGTTGGTCTTTCGAGAATCACGATTTATCTTCATAACAAGATAGAAGAGAAAGCAGATGTGTATAGGAAAATGGGCTTAAAAGTCGTGGTTGTCGAAGGAGGACACACAGATCGCGATGCTGAAATGACGAGAGTGAGTGATTATGATATCGCTTGGGTTCGAAGTGAAGAGGAGACGAAGAGGTTGTATGGAAGCAAATTTAGGGTGGGCAGGGTTAGTGGGACGAGGAAGAATTTGGATAGAAGGAAGGAGCAGAAGACGGAGTGATAGGAGTCTCTCATTCAGATCTACAACTCCTCCCTCTCCATCTCAACCCACCGAATAACCCCCGTCTTCGGATCACAATTCACATACTCAAACCTACACTCCCCCTCCTTAAAAATCCAAACCTCATGCCACGTCATAAATTTCCTCTCCTCCCCAAATTCTTTCGCATGTTTAATCGCACCATTGAAAATCGCTAAATGACTTGGATGTCTGCTCGACCATTTCTCTAAATCTGCCCAATTCTTATGAAAACCGCAACCACACGTTTCCAGGATAGGTTCTCCTTGAGAATTGAGGTTTTGAAGGAAACGAAGACCGATTGTGCCGGTTTCGATGGGGTGGTCCCAGAGATATTGCATTCCGTTCATGAGTTTGGATTGGAGGGAGGTTTCGTAGGCGAGACGTTCGGTTTCGGAGCATTTTTCCCACCATTGGCCGGAACGGATGTGGCACATGTTTTCGTAGTTTGTGCCGGTGAGGCGTTGGTTGAAACCTTTGGGTGGTGAAGGTGGGGTTTTGATGTCTTTGGGAGTTGGGAAGAGGTCGTGAGCTGATGCTGGGATTCTGTCTCTTCCTGCGCCCCAGTAGGCCGTCAGATTGTGTGGTGGTTGTTCTGTGTTTGGGAGCTGTGCGAGACCTGGTTTGTGGTCTAGTCTTGCATAATTGGTCTCAAGCCTTTCTATGGGAGCGGCGAAGTGCTCGATCCAGAGGCCGATGTCTGCTTTGTCTTGTCCTAGCATGGTCCAGAGAGCGGTCAGCTTGAGTTGGGAAAGTGCGGTATCGTAGCCTTCTTTCGAAGTCCAGTATGCAACCCATACTCTCGAGTCTACCAAGTCGAAGCCGTGAGTTACTCGGAAAGTGTCGATGATTGGAGGGATTGAGTTGGAGTGTAAGATGTCTTCAATGACCTTCTCGGCCTTTTCACGAGCAGCTGTATCGCCTCTGTGACATTGTGTCCCAACGTAGATTGTGTATATCCGATCTACAGATTGTGGCAATTTCAAAGACCATCTAGGTACCGGGACTTGATGATTCTTTGGTCGTTTCAGAGGATATGTGCGCTGTTCAGATTCGCCAATGGAGCCCATTATGGCAGTCCTACGAAAGCCTTGTTTGTGCCTGTAAGGGAAGCTCGTTAAAGGCTTCGATATCAGTTTTGTTCGACAGAATGAACGAAGATGGCAATACGATCTACGAATCATGGCGAAAGCTTTACCAATGTACCCCTCGTCATTGTGGTAGCTTTTTGAGAGGATGAGCTCGCTAGTACTGCCATGCTTACGGCAGGCGTAGGCGACACAGGCGATTTGAGGAAGTCAGGCAATATAGGCGATTGTCACGCCCTTCGACAGGCCGAGTTCTTTATCATTCGAGCTGCAGAAGGACACATGATATTCTATGTCGTTGCCAGCAGGATGTTGGAAAGCAGAGAGAACAAGAACCGAGGTCGGCAAATATGGCCCGCCAAGCCGCAAGACCAGGGTTGTTTCGAGCAGCAACGGAAATAGATCTGGCATCGTCACTGCTTCTCAATTTGTTGTCACAATGCCGGCGAGCGCGTTTGATGACATGCCACAATCGAATCAATCATGATACTCAAGACCGGTCTGTATACAGCAAGATGTCTATTGCATTAAGGTTCATGGCCTTCCACGAGCCTGCACCTCGTTTTAGGGCATGACACGCGTCGGAGCGTGTATAGCAAAACATCGAGGTGTTGCCGTGGAGAGGGATCAAAATGGTAAAGGTCTAGGAGCATTGCCAAGCCGCCAGTATGCACGACGTGCATGCTACGGTGTCCCCTTTCGCATATATGAAGGCTCTTGTGTTCCATTTTGCACATTTTGAGCACATTAGCTGCTAACTCATCAGTCACTACCAAGAATTCAGCTAGACTAGCAGGAATCGCCAGCATGACAGGCAGCAAGATCATCGTTGGACCTGCTGAGGATGCCGATATGGCAAGAATCTTCGAGATCACAGGCCTGGCATTTGCCCGGAACGAGCCTGTCTGGGACGCGATGTGGCCTAATCACTGGACTGTGGAAGGCAAAAAGCAAGGCGTAGAGCGTATGATCAAGATCAAGAATACCGACCCAAGCACCACATTCATTAAGGCTGTCGATCCCGAAAGTGGAGAAATCATGGGAATGGCCAAATGGCTCATCTTTGACGAAAAGCTCCCGGCCTCGAGAACTTATGAGGGCGGTACTGGAGACTTCTGGCCAGATGAAGAAGAGGCAAAATATGCCAAGGCAATGGCCGACATTTTCGTCCAGACGCGCAATGCGTATATTGAGTCTGCGAAAGGCAATGTCGTCTCATTGGATATCCTCACGGTCGATCCTGCTCACCAAAGAAAGCAAGTAGGAGATGCTTTGGTCAAATGGGGCCTCGCAAAAGCAGACGAGCTTGGCTACGATGCCATCGTTGAATCGAGTCCCTTTGGCCGGAGACTATACGAGAAGAACGGCTACGTTTGGCAGAAAGATGTTATAATTCAGGTGCCAGGATACGAAGGAAAGCGACCTGCTGGCGGCTTTGCTTGGATGATCAGACCGAAGAAAACTGCATGAGTTTTCGTAACCGACCTTCAATCATGCACCATTTTCAAGTCCGACCTGAAAGCGGATCAAGCGCAACATGGACGCCTGGTTCTCGCATGACTTGAGACATAGACTCTGACAGGCGGGATCGAGTCATCGAGAAGTATGGGTTGGTGCCATCACGTGTCCCGATCTGAGCATAGCTAAACTACTAGATCTAGAGCTGATAAATGTTGAGGCATAGCTGAACATTCTTTCCTACCTTGGTATACACTTGATGGCTAATCCAGCTCATTTCAGGGACATAAGACCGAGGGATTTGACTAGCTCAAAAGATCGACAGATGTGAAGAAGACCATTACTGCAGCTTCGCTTACGGAGATTTCTGCTATAGCCGCCGAACGCCTTGCCAATCTGCAATGAGGCAGCGAACCGGAGCATCGCGTCAACAGCCGTTTCTCCGGTATGGTTGTCTCTAAGCAAGATTTCTGCTATTGCGAGGCTCTTCACCTGCAGTATATTCCAGTCTGGGAAGGTCGGCAAAACATGTGCTTAAGGACACATAAGCTCTTATATTACTAACACACATACAAGCATTGTTTTGAGCTTCGTGCAGCTGTGTCATTGACGAAGAATTTGGCCATGAGTTCCCTGTCAAGGCCACGACCGTGCCGCACGCCCCGATGCCGATGAACTAGAGGGAACTCCTCAGCGAGCGAGTCAAATATCAGCTCAATACACCCACCGCGAGGTCACGGGACTGCGAGAGCATGCGGCAAGGTTCTGGGATCACACAGCTTGTCCACTTGGCTGGGCGCACAATGTGATGGGCTCCATCATTTTGGGCGGCTACGCTCGTCGACATCGGACACCAGCGGAACGGCTCATATCCAGAACTTGAACGCGCCGAGGACATGACAAGTGCGCTGATGCTTCATCAAAAGCTCGTTTCGTCTACATATGCATCACAGTGAGTTTCATGCTAACCTGGAAATGTAAGGGATGTGACGACTCCATCGCGCGGTCGTGATGAAGCCATAACCATACTGTGGAGATTGAGAGCTGCAAGCAACAACGCAGTGATTTCGAGTACGGCCATTGACCTCTAGGCCAGCTCTATGCCGCAATTCTAGATGATCAATTCAGTACCCTTGTATATGCCTGAAACAGCCATGTTGAATATGGCATGGAGAAGGTGCGGCCAATCAGAAGACGTAGACGGCACAAATCTTCTTCGACAGCTCTTCGCGGCGTGTTCGTGAGAGGTTTGGTACTCGTTTGCGGCCCGACGAGATCGAGCGAATCTCACCCATCTTCAGAGACAAAATTCTGTATCTGGCTCAGGTTCGATGAAATTGTACGAGCTGGAACTTGAGCATTCAGCCAGCCTAGCAAGACGCCGAGCACGCAGAGACGAGACGACAGAGCTGTCGGCTTCCGGCTTTGCCAACAAGCTGCACGTCCAGAATAGCCGGGATAGCGTGCAGGGCCCATGCGCCTGTCGTGACGAATCTCCTCTCCAGGATTCCTTCCTCCCTCTCCTAGTGGTTTGAATGCTGCATGCAGGCGTGCAAAGTAACATCCTCTGACTACCCACTCGACTCTGGCGCTTGCAGTGGCGTCTGTCGTGCAGAGACATGCTGCTCATCAGCTAAGCGGCAAATGCACGATACCAACAAGCCAACGCGCAGTCGTCGCGATTTCCTGAGACCTGCTGTCTTTCTTTGCTTCCCACATCCTCTCTCAGGCTACCCGCAGGTCCGCGAGCAGTTCTTTGCTCCATGTGATGATGTCCTCTCCAGCATCCATATCCCTCCCGGTCTAAGGCATCGCGATCTCTCCACTCTGCCGCGACAAAAGAAAAAGGCCCGGTAGCCGCCTCCCCAAAGCTCGAGGAGTTTCGGATCGCTCTTCGCCATCCCGCACCGCTGTTCCTCCACAGTTTGTGTGTTTCAACTGCAACAGCTCTGCAGGCCACAGGCGGCGCAAGCAGATCTATATGCGAAAACCAATACCAGTCGGCCACGTCGTACAGAGCATCCTGGAGGCCTGTTTTGCCAGTGGCGTCCGGCTCTGCAAGATCAACGACGCATCGGCGTTTCCGTGACAGGCCTGCAAGTTGTGGCTTAGCGTCCAGTCTGCTGCAGCACATCGCTTCATCCGATTCTCTCTATCGATATGTTAGACGGACACGACCAAGGTGCCTACTATTTTCTAGTCTCGTGCTCTTTTTGCCGTCGTCCTATTTCACTTAGTCGCTGAGCGCTGGACGCTGACGACATCCTTCCTTAATAGCTAGAATCAACTCAATGCGATCACACGAGACGACGATTGACTCACTACGTATACGGCCTTGACACCTACGCGACACATGTCCTAATGAATCTGGCATCGAAGCACACGACATTATCGAAAGTATTTGGACTGGCTAGCTGTGTTGCGACCCGCGCGACCTCTGGCCATGTCATCATTTAGATCACAATATACCGACCCAGAACTTCAACAACGGTTGCAACCAAAGCACACGAGCCGAATCCCGACCAAGAGCACTGGCATAGAACAGAATAAACAGAGCAAGACTTTGCAACATGTATCGAAACTGGCAAAACGAGCTAGCAGAAGCATCACACCGACCGAGTCATCTTCGAGAAGCACGAGCCGGCCTCCAACACAGGTCGCTGCTGCGGCTGCTTCGAGTATACCATCGCGACGATTGTCAGCGACCCCATCCGCTGCCACAACACCTGCGCCGACAAGTATGCGTACACCTTCGCTTGTCTCAGGGTCCTCCGTCTCAACGTTCGACAGTCCAAGGTCGACGGCTTTGCGAAGGAAGCAGTCCGGCGCGATCGATAGGTATGCTGCGCAGAAGCGAAATGGTCCAGATATGATCGATGTGGAGAGTATGTCAAGAGCAGAGGAGGTCATGGTCTCTAGGAGCCAGTTTGACGATTCTGTTCTTGGCATATCTCTGCCTCCGACATTTTCCTTTGCCCAACGACAAGCTCCACACGACTATGCACACGACTATTACGATCATCACGCCTTATCTCGCGACTTCACACCACCTGTTCCTGGCTATGCACAATCAGCAACTCCTTCGACGAGGTATACCGACTCTCCTTTCAGCCATGTACCAACGCCCAGCTCTACGTCGTCCTACTCTCCTGGGATCATGGCTACTAGCGGACCAGGACCACGTTCACAGACGATGAGCAGTCCAGCAAAAAGCTATCCGCCTGTTTCTCAGCGTCCCTCCATCGACAAGGGCACCAAGCCTGGTCTTGCGCCTGTACGAGAGTCTTCGACCTCCTCTTCTAATTCAACTGTAAAGGTCGGGACCAGACAGCACGTTGCCAGGAAAGAGGCTGTACCCAAAGGAAAGACCGCTATACCACCACAGCCAGCTAAAGCTGCCACTTTGGCGAAGAAGCCCTCCCGAAGAAAGCTCACCAAGGAGCAGCTTCCGGCTCCAGCGAACAAAAGACCTTTGCAAGCGCCACCAGAGCTAGCTCATTTGAATGTGGATCCTCCAAAACAGAAACTCAACTTGCAGAAGCCGTTGCCCCCACCTAGGCCAAGTCGTGATGGGACTTCAGATCTTCCAGATCTCAGTCGTCCATCGCCTGTGGTTCAAAGCGATCTTCCAAGATTGTATACGACCTATCATAAACGGACACCTTCGCAAGAAAATCCGGTCTCTGCTTCGTCACCACGATCGAAAAGCCGTTTCGGATTCTCATCAAGGACCCCCTCAAGGAACGAGTCACCTCGAATAGACTCCGCAATTTCTCCTCCACCTTCTGCGCGACGCTTTCATAGAGGCCCTACTCCGGATGCTGCCACACGAGAAGGCGTAGCTCCTTCTCGCAAGGACTCGCCGGCAGTAGGTCCAGGTCCAAGTCCATCGAAATCGCCAAGATTCGGCATCTTTTCCCGAAAGCCGAAGACAGAGGCAAAGGTTGTTGAAAAGCCTGTGCGTCGACCCTCTAAAGGTCCTGCGGCAGGCACTGGACACGAGGGCTATGGAAGGTTCAGTGGTCGTGGCCGCAATGGAAGCACGGGCAGCAGCACCGGTTTCCGTTCGCCTAGCGCTGATAGTACAACGAGCAGTGCACCTCGACCAAGCAATGTTGCTTCGAGCCGAAAAGCCAGTCGCGGTAGCAAAGATGCCGCAGAACTTGACGATTTTCTTCGCGAGCGTTTGGAGCCAAAGATCTTACGAGGCAGCGGCAGCACTTTCAACACTGGCTCAAGCTCCGACTTCCCTGCCGCGAGCCTCTACCCGGCATCGTCCAAGACGTCCTCACTCGAAAGCTATCCGCAACCTCGGCTTTTGCCGTCTGCGATGCAGAGCAGCGATAGTGTCTCATCCAGCAGGCGTCCTGTGCTTGCGAGGAATAACACATCTGAGAGCTCGGGTGACGATCTCGAGTTTCAGCAGCCCACCATTGCTGCGCGGCGCTCATTAACTCGACTATCGCAGACAGATTTAAAGTCGCCTGTGCGGATGCCTGCTCCCATAAACACTAGCTTGCCACCCTCAACCACGGCTTATCTTGACAGTAACGATGTGGAAACTGCATGGCCACAGACTGACAGCTCGATGCCACCATTTGAAGATCCGTTTCGTGGCAAAGAAGGTCTATGGTTGCGCTCGCCTCCACAAGAGCCTGTTGCAAAGCAGAGTCGCAAGTGGAACTTCTTCCAGCGATCAAAGGGCAAGGCGAAGGCTGTGGATCCACCAACTATGCTCGACATGCCTCAGCGGTCACCTCAGCGAGCTGTGGCACACTACGCTATGCCGGACTCTCAGGATCCTGTCAATCTTGACGAGGTCCGTCGGCTAGTCCTGGACAACGAGACATCTCAAGACGAATCGGCGTCCGAGTCCAATAGATTCAGCAAGATTGTGCCCTATGAAGGTCGTCATCTGAGCTTACTACCGTCGCCGCCCAGTCCTGGGTTTAGCAGCGACTCTTACTTCAAAGCAAGACCTTTGCTTCCAAGGATCTCTGTTCAACGCCAAGACTCCGCGGAGACGCCAGAGGTATTTGATGCTCAGACTGCGCTGCCATATCAAGCAGCACACGTCGTTGATATTGCCCAGTCGCCCGTTCAAGGGCATTTGAGTAGCCTTGCGGTTCCTGCAGATCCCTCACCTGTACTACGTCCTGCCATCGGCACTCCTGAGCCGGACTCGAGCTCAAACGCTACGCCTGACCTGGGAAATGACTCGCCGAGACAGCCCCGGCTCTCACCAATTGGAAGGATACCTGCAGTGGTGTCGCGGCGAGATCGAGATCGAAAGCTGTCCGACCATTCTTTCTCCCGCCCGTTTGCTCGTCACCAGCCTCGTCCTACCGTAAAGCCGCCGGGCTCAGTCTACAACCAGATTAGGGAAATGGCGAGCCCCATCGAAGCTGGCTCGCAGCCCGTTTCCAGCACAAGCACAAGGTCTGACTTCAATTCGACTGAAGTGAAGAGCAGTAACAATACAAATCCGGCTAGCACATCGACCAACAGGACAAGCATGGACGTACATAATCAAAATGAGTTCTTCGTATTCCCTCCTAGAAAGAACTCCGAGCAGTCGTACCAATCTGGATCAACAAGCTCGGGCTACCCCAGCTGGATGAATGCGCTGTATCCTCCCCCTCCACAGCACGAGGACGTGTGGGACGAGTACGACGACTTCATGGATGAGCATGTGCCTCTCCGAAAAGCAAAGGCCAAGAAGACACTGGGAGCACCATTCCGGTATTCAGACATGGTTCATGGCGACAGTATACCATCTCTGGTACCACCTCCAGCAGGACAGCCTCCAACCTCGGAGCTTCCAATTCCGCCCGGATCTGAGGTGACCTCGACCGTTCTTTCCGTGCCTCAGCAGATCTCGCGCTTCCTCCAGCCCTCGTTGACACCAATGACACCCGACACTATTTCTGCCTTGATCGGTGGCTATGGCGGTCGTAGTACAAGCACACTCTTCGTCTCAAACCGGGACAGCAGCCAGACCGAGGCCAGACTTAGCACCCAGCAACCCCTGCGTTCAAGCTTCGGGAGTGTCCAGGGTAGCGCAATGTCCTCAAGGCATAGCAGAGGCTCTCGTCATTCGCGCTCTGCATCACTGCCTGAGGCGCGACATTCGCAAGCAAGTACAGCCATACTGATCCGGTCAGAACAGGATGAGAAGCTATCTGACATTGTCGAGATCCCTGGAGAATTGTCGCCTTCAGCACGCTTACGTCAAAGTGCTTTGGTGACAAGCAAGTGGCTGTCGTTCGGGCGCGTGCTGTTCAGTCCAGCGCACAATGAACTCCAATTCGTCAATGAGCCTCGCGTGCTTGTCCTCGACGGCCTGAGCAGTGACTGGTCGTTCTACGTGGCCCTCAGCTATCCCGAAGCGACGGTCTACAACATGGGTGCAAGCCTTTCTGCATCTCCTTCGCTTTCCTGGCCAGAGTCTGATGGTCCTCCGCCACCGAACCATCGTCAGATACCGCTCACAAGTATTGCTGCGTCTTTCCCTTTCCCTAAAGGTTTCTTCACGGCTGTCGTCTTGCGATACCCTATCGCCACAACTGAAGCTTCCTATGCAGCATGCATATCTGAGTGCAAGCGTGTGCTCCGACCGGGAGGACATCTTGAAGTCGCCGTCCTTGATCTTGACCTGGTCAACATGGGCAGCAAGGCTCGCAAAGCTGTCCGCGGATTGAAGACAAGAATGCAGCAGCATGACAGGGAAGTCTGTCTCCAGAATCTTAGCGATGTTCTGGTCCGTCTTATCGGACGACGAGAATTTGAAGCTGTGCAGCGTTGCGTCGTCGGTGTGCCCACTGCTGGCCGCATCCCTCGCAGTCAGGATCTCAGCAGCTCAGGCTCTGGATCATCTGCCATGTCGAAGCGTCATATCAATGCTCGCCGTGGCTCAGACAATGATTTCAGCTTCTCCAACCTTCTCGTCGGCAACTATGGCAGTCAGTACGAGCCAGGCAAAAACAACGACGAAAGCATCACAAAGATGGTTGCAAAGGTCGGACGTTGGTGGTACTCGACTTGCTACGAGAAAGCACTTCTATCCACCGACCGAAGCATCTGGAACGAATCAGGACTCGTGCGAGAATGCGAGAAGCAAGGCACCAGCTTCAGACTGCTGATCTGTCACGCACAGAAGCCTCTCCAAACTCGCAGAAGGACTGTGAGCGTTTGATCATATCTATATTCGACACCTACAGCGCAATTCCGACGCGCCCCTACGACGATACGATTCATGTACAGGCTGGACCTAATTTGAGAATCTAATGAGATGGGACTTGATTTCATGTTTCAGTGATTTAGCGAGCGACGTTGACTGCTTTTTTTTAAACCACACCTCACGGCTGCACGACGATAATGGTCCGCATTCTCTGATTTGCATAGTGTGCATAATGGAAGGACAAAGACGCATTTATGGCCTCACGGCCTATCAGGCTCACGCCTGAAATCTGGTGCATAGGAGAGGAGATTGACCGAATACGGACAGACGGTGTTGAGCAGTGTTGTTGTCGATAGTGGGTGGCATTGTGAATAATTGCAATGAATCTTTTCTCCGAACGTTCTTTTCTTTTGAGGGATAGAACAGCTATTGTGTGGTTCGGTAAGGCATCGGCCTGGATACACGCCATTAACGACCGGACACTGGGCATGTCGTTAGCGTATGGGAGAATGGACGTCCGCTGACAAGATAAACAGGCATCACGGATGTAGGGCTTTCCCGGAAACCAGGCTCCCAACTTCTTGCGATCCGCCATTGAACAAAACAACCAACTAACATGAAGTAGTTTCGGACAGACAAGAGATCCGATGACCGACTCGGTCACAAAAGGCCCTGCAGAGATGTCACAATGCTTGCAAGGTCCATGTATGTGTGCTATCTCAATAAGAGAGGAAGACCTCCAACTCTTCAAACAACGATAACTTCATTTTTCGAATACAATCCCCTCTCCAAGAGACGTCCAGATATAACTCTCCTCCATTCTAAACATATCGAGCCCACAAAACAACAACAATCATGGAAATCTCCCCAGAACCCTTGAAATCAATCCTCATCTTCGGAGCCGCAGCACACATCGGTCTCCCTCTAACAACCTACCTCACCCAAAACTCCCCCTCAACCACTCTCCGTCTCATCTCAACCAACCCCTCACGTCGCCTCCTCCTAACCCAAAAATTCCCAAATGCAGAAATCGTTCATGCCGACTTCTACGACCCAGCTTCTTTAAAACCCGCCCTCGAAGGCATCGAAGGAGTTTTCATAATCTCACCTTCCGGAACCCTCGAATCAACACCAACGAAAAATCTGATCGCTGCAATAAAAGATGCAGGATGTGTTAAGCATGTTATAAGATTTGTGGGTGTGTTTCCTGAAATCTCAGCACAATGTTATGAGAGTTTACCAGAAGGGAGTCTACCGAAGCAGCATACCACGGCCAAAAGGTTGTTAGAGGAGAGTGGGTTACCTGTTACGTTTGTGAATTGTGGAGCTACGTTTATGGATAATTTGTTTCTGCAGATTCGATCTGTGCACGCCACAAGAGGAAGAGAGGGTGGAGGGACGTTAATATGGCCACATCATCGCGTCCCATTTTTAGATCCAAGGGATATAGCAGAAGTTGTCGCCAGAATATTTTTGTTACCTCCAGAGCAAAGAGTTAAACATATTGGAGCTTTTCATACGATGAACAATGGACGGGATTTCATGGATTTTCGGGAACTTGCGGGCATATTATCTGACGTTCTTGGGATTGGGGAAATTGGATATGATGGGAGTGAGAAGAGGTTTAAGGGGTTTTATACTCCGTTTCTGGGCGAGAGAGCTGTGGAAAATGTTTGGAAGTTTTTTGAATATGAGGATCGTTATGATGGGATTTGGTCTTTGAATGGTTTTGTTGAGAGGATGATTGGACGGAGGCCGAAGTCTGTGAGAGAGTGGGTTGAGGAGCATAGGGAAGCTTTATTGGCAGTGGGAGAAGCTATGCTGAAGGGACCACCACTACAAGGGTCTTTGGGTGGTAGTGGGTTGAATTAAGTAGAATGAGGCGAGGATGGTTTATTGTTGGTGTTAGGATTTGTTGGTTTGGGAATAGAGCAGAGCAGATGCTTAGCATGAGGCTTCATCGTGAATGGTACTGCAAAGTGGTCTGCATTGGTTCGCTCGAGGATCGTATCTCCTTGGTTTGATGTGTCTAAATCACGCATTGATACAATCTCGCCTCGTAACTACATAAAATCACTCGCTTGCCCTCTTCGCCGATTGCCACCAGGTGGACCTCCACCCACCAGACCTCTCCTGCTGGGGTGAATATGTGATTCATCGTCTTCTTGTGGCGGGGCAGCCTTCTTCGGTGCTTCTTTCTTAGCCGGCTCCGGTCGTCTACGCGGAGGTGGCGATCTGGACGATTCCGGACTGCTCGTGTTCCTCCTTCGTTTGGGTGCAGGCCCTCGACGTGGTGGCGAGCGAGATCGAGATCGCGAAGGAGAGCGGGAGTCATGTGTGCTAACACTCCTAGCACGCTTCCGATTTGGCGAGCGTGCTCCATTGCGAGCACCGTTGCGCCTGGGTGGGCTGGCAGACCGACTTTGTGTGCGGCCTCGTCTTGGTGGCGAACGAGATCGAGAGCGCGAAACAGATACCGCTCGACCTTTGCCATTGGTCCGTCGAGGAGGTGACCTTGACCTAGACACAGAGGGGAAATCGCGTCGCCGGCGAGGTGGAGAACGAGATCGTGAGACGGATCTGTCGCTGTAGCTATCACGTCTTCCTCTTCGGGGCGGTGGTGAACGGGAGTCGTACGATGGAGATCTGCGGCGGCGAGGCGGGGTCCGAGAGCGTGATAGAGAGCGAGAATCTTCCCTGCCACCGTTGCGCTTTGGTGTTGGTGAGCGAGTATAGCTTCTACCTCTGCCGCGCCGCGACGTGGATCGCTGTCGTGATCGCGATCTTGAGTCAGAGCGCGACGAATAGCTGGAGTAGCTGCTGTAACTGCTGACGCTCTCGCTTCGGCCTCTGCTAGATGGCGTGGGGCTTCTGGCGGCAGGCAATGGGGCAGGAGCAGGCTTTGGCATGTTCTTCAGCCATTCTCTCATGCCTTCCGTAAGCACACCCATCCCGATGGCCGTGAAGAAGTTGATGCTGAAACGAGTGTTCTTCGGATCGTCCGTTGGGAACATGCCTGCAAGTGCAGATTGTAACTCGTCTGCCTTGAATCGTTCAGTCAAGGTCTTCATTCCTGCTCCTTGGGCCAGCTCTTCGATAAGAATCTTGATGAAGATACGACTCGAGCTGGTGGTGTCTTCCTCGTTCAGCTTGACGGCATGGAAGACATGCCAGCCAATTGCGTCTGATGATAGCAGAAAGCCGAAAAACTGTGCAATGATCCGAAGCCGGTTGGTTTCGTATCGGTGAATCGTCTCGTAATACTTTGTAAACATATCCTGGAATAGATCCTGCCAAAGGCGATTCAGCTTGCAGAAGCGCTCACCGATCAAGCCGAAGAACTTGTTGAAGGTCCGTTCCTGGCTACAACATTCGATGATCATAGAGGGCAGTTCTTCTTCACGGCCTCCAGGTAGGTTGATCCGCATGAGCTTGTGGCAAGCTTCTTCGAATGTGCCGGAGGACATGATCGTGAGGTAGATGGATCTTCTGAGGTTGACAAGGTCGGTATTGGATTGATCCTTGATCTCCAAGGCTTTCTCCTCGCTGTCTTCCTCTTCCTCGTCACTGCTCTCGTCCGACCCATCTTCGTCTTCGTCTTCGCTGCCAGAAGCCTCACCTAAGATTTCGGCCTTCAGCTTCTTGTAGGCTTCCTCGTTTGATTCAAATTCTGGATCGAATTTGAAAATGTTCAGACCGTCTTCCGTGCTGAGCTGATCGTCCAGACCGGGTCGATGCGTAATCTGGTCTTCTTCTTCAACAAGGTCCAACTCCTCCTTCACAGCAGGGTGGTCCTTATATTTATCCTTCCTGATTTGAAACAGAACCTCGATCATGTATTGTACTCGCTTATCGATGTCTGCCTCGTGAAGAATGCTCCTGAACTGGTCATACACTGCCAGTGCGATCTGCGAGTTCATCTCCTCAATATGTTGTCCAACTTCCTTCATGAGACCGACTGCAATCTCGACACTGTCGTCCGTCGGCTTGTGAAGTAGTAAGAGCAACATCTGTGCAGCGAGCATTTCATGTGCGACTTGCTGGTTGATCAGATGGGCGATAAATGTCGTGCTGCTGTGGCACACGCTTTTGTCGTTCCGTTTGAATGCCTTGCGGAACTGGATGATCAAGCGATTGATCAGGAGCTCGCCCACCTGTGGCAGCTTGGTATTGACGATAGCCGCCATGGCAGCGTAGATGGGCGTGAAAGGCAAACTAGCAGCCTGCGCCTTCATGATGCTCCGGCAGAACAATCCTCGACCACGGACCAAATTCTCGTTGAACAATTCAGGCACAATGTGCTTGATATTGGAGACGTTGACCTTGTTGATGAGACCGTTGATCGACTTCTTCAGCGCCTCCCATGCCATGCGCTGATATTCCTTGGAGGTCTTGTCGGTAATCTGGGCCTGCAGGGCCTTGAGTCGTGCTGGCGGGATATAGGTCCCTCCGGAGCGCATATTGAGCAAGCGGTCGTATTCTGCCTTTGCCTTTGCCTGCTTCTCTGCCTCGGTCAGCGGCTTTTCAACAGCCTCCTCATCACGGCCCTTCTGCCGCATTTCCAGCTGCCGTGCTCGCTCTCTCGCCCGCTCGCGATCCACATCTCGAGGTAGAGGCCCATTTGATCGGGATGCTGGTGGCGGTGAACGCGATCGTGAGTATGAGCGCCGTCGCAGGGAGGGCGCATCTCGTCGAGGCGACGGCGAGCGTGATATAGAGCTGCGTTTCCGCGAGTTTGAAGTGCCCGGTACATCTGCCTTGACCGCGTCGTCGCCTGGCTCTGGCGTTGGCAGTCGCACCGCCGATTCTACTGCTGCCATGTTGAATAGTTATCGGACTTTGAGTCGTCCTGAAGGGCGGGCGTCCTGACCCTGCGTTGCTGCAGTTGAAAAGGTGCGGGTGGAGTGAGCGCAAAAGTTCAAGATCGTTTTGACTCGCCGCAGAAGTCGCGCGAGTCATGTGCCAAGAACATTCACCTGCCTCCATCTCACTGCTCCATAACAACTGATCGCAAGCAATTTTGCTACTCGTGGATGACAGTTTGAGCCGCAAATGAGACATGAACAACATTGAGTCGTGTAATGTCTTGATACTATAGGATCAAAGCGACATCATGGCCAGGGTATCATATTCTTTCTGCAAAAGTGTAAATGCCGAGATCAATGCTCTGTGCTATCGCTATGCCATTTCATGAAAGTGTCAATCCCGTTGCCAGGTCCTCATGTTCCCTCTCCTCCTTATGACTGTTTCACGATCTAATCCTCGCAGCTTTAAACTTGCTCACTTTCTTCATCTTGCCATCCCGTTCTTCCATCAGTGGTTCACCATCATCGTCCTCGTCGTTGTTCTTGAACCCTCCCTGCTGACGGATAATGTCATTTCGTCTACGATAGTATTCTGCGGCGAGCTCACGGCGTTGCGAGATCGGGTCTGAAAGCACGCCATCCTCGGACGGCGCAATGGCGGACTTGCGCCGCGTTGGACGCTCAAGAAGTTGATCTGCGATAATGCTGGTTGGTGGCGGCGTTGGAATGTTCAATCCTTGGTCGTTGGTAGCGCGGCCGGCTTTGAATGCTGATACCTTCTTTGGCACAGTCGTAATGCGCTCGGAAACTGCTTCTGCCATTGGCGCAACATTCTCTACACTTTCGGCTGCATCGAGCTTTTGCGACTTCTGCGTGGGCTCATCGGCAACATCTAGAGCTTCTGCAAAGCTGACTCGTTTCTTGCCGCTAGATTTCCTGTCGCTGTCAGAGCTTTCGTCTGCCTGCTTGCCACGAATGACAAGTCTGCGAACGTCTTGAGGGTCGACAGTTGAATCCAGCTCGGCCACATCTTCGTTGGCTGGTGCAGGGCCCAAATTTCCAATCAGTCGGCGTGAAAGTTCTTGCATCTCCTTGTGGTAATCGTCGCTGATGACTCGTCGCTTTGTGCGACCATATTCGTCCTCGCTTTCAACATCAGAGTCTGACAGTCCACTCGTGTACGGCGTGTCTTCGTCCTGATATTCAGAAGAGGTGAAGTCCGATACCTCGTCCTCGTCCATATCATAATCTTCGGGGTCCAAATCCATCTGCGCTACAACGTGACCGACTTCGTTCAGGTGATACTCAAGCATTTCCCGACGAGTTGCAGCGTCTTCCTCAGATTCATCCTCAGGGATGACAACATCGTGAAACTTGGTGACCTCGTCTGTTTCATCATCGAGTTCAGCAACCTTCTGTCCGGGCTTGAACATGAATCCTTTCAGGCTTTTCTGGAAGTCCGAATCGGCTTTGCTATCGACCGGTGGGACTGGCTCGGCTGGAATCTCTTGTACCTTGGGCGAGAAAGACACGGATCTTGGATCTGGTGGAGGTGCGGCCGGCATCACGGCCACTTTGTCGTTGAACGAGACTGACTTGCGGCCATCTTCAGAGTCTTGGCGCTCTGGTTCCGGTGAATCCTTGGTGTCAGCTGTGAAAGAGACCGACTTTTTGCGGATAGGTGGTCGCGAAGCGTGATCCGAGTCACGAGAAGAATGCTCTGCAGCGTTGGCCTTTGGCGGATGATCAGCGTTTTTCAACGCAGGTTGCGGTAACGTGGCGGTTTTTACAGCTTCGTCATCGGGGTCTTTAGTTGCGCTGTCCTTGTCGGCAATATCTTGCTCTGAAAGACCAGCCTTTCGCAATGCATCCACAAGTTTTGTCGTGTGTGCTTCAGGTCGGGACACTCTGCTCGAAATCACGTTGCCGTCCTCGTCCAGTTCTTCCTGAATCTCGGTGAGGGGCAAGTTTCCAGATTCGTGGTCTCGGTTCGCAGAGATGGCCGCAAAATCGAGCTCTTCCAGTTTCGATTCGCCATCCCAGTATTGCTTTTGGATAGTATCAATATTTTTCTGTACATATTCCTGTCGTCTCGACACCATTCCCAGCACTTGGGTTGCGTTTCGTGGCGAGTCGGCCGATAGTCCGGCGAGCTCGCGAATCTCCTTTTCGTTGACAAGGTCGCCATCATAGGTCTTGCTGATGTCTTCGAGGTCCAGTTCACTGCCTGCTGTCTGGATCTCTTCTTTGAGGCCTTCAAGTTCGGCGCTATAAGTCTGCCAGTGCTTCAGAGCGGCGCGCAGCTTCTGCAGGTTCTGCTCCAGCGCCTGGCGCTGCTGCTCGAGGCGAAGTAAGTCCATGGTGCCAGCTCTTGATGTCGTGTCTGTCGCCGACTTTGTTCGCACGCAAATGAAGGAACTGGAAGTCAGTGTTGGAAGTGACTACGGCAGTTTTTTAGGTTAGATGGCGCAGGGCAACCGATAAGGTTTCGAAAAGCTTGGCATGAACTGCTGTACGCAGGCAAACAACCACGAACCCTGGACGAAGAGAAGTTGCAAGAAACAAAGCCGAACACATTCACTGAGGATCTGGATGATAGATGAGGTAGGCACTACAGATTGCTTTCAAGACGCTACGCTAATGCACTGCGTCATGCACGTGTACCAACCACAAAGTCACAAATACCGAAGTGGGCCTCGTGATGCAGATAGACCGCAGTCCTCCTCCCGCCTAATGCCATATAAGCCACTACTGCAGCAAATGGTCGCGGAAATGCTTCTGGAAGTTGCCCTTCTTGTTCTTGGTCCATTCATATCTCGCTTCCGCTCTCTGCTCGCGCTTCTGAACACGTTTCTCCACTGCCTTCACCTCTCGCTTCTTGGCATCACTGACACCGACCATACCCAGACCGCCATTCGCACGACTAACCAGTTGTCTGCCGCGAGAGCCTCCATTTTGCTCCGTAGACTGCGACTCTGCATCTTCATCGTCAGCGTCGGGGTCGTGGCGGCCTTCCTCAATCATGCGTTGCTCGGCACGCTCTTCTGCGGATGGATAGTTGCGTAGATTCTGTCTGTAATACTGTCTCAAGCTTCGATGACCAGCTGTACGTCCTGACGGAAGGTGTAGCTCGTAGTCGTCATGGTATGCAGCGTGTGTACCGTGGTGCGCATGGGAGTGGAAGCCGTCTGTATTCTTGTGCGGTCGCGGATCTGTGCGAGAATGATGACGATGCAGGCCCAGTCGCTCGAACTTGTGAGTCTGATCCACGGGCACAGATGTTATTTCGTCAGTCGGCACAGAGGACAGTGATCCATCGCTCTCCCAGCCATCATCGTCTTGGTCCAAATCAACATCTTCGCCGTCCCCGTTGTCGACAGTGGTCTTGACTGCACGCTTGGCACCAAGACTGACACCACCGCTCGGCTCATCCGCTTCTGTCTCGGACTCCTCATCAGAATATGTCGATCGAAAGTCGTAGAACTCGCCCACGTCCATCTGCTCCTCTTCTGTGCCGTATGCAATCATGCAGTGGCCTCGGTCTCGCATGTGCGTTTGCACGCCTGAGCTCGTGTGCACTTGCTTGTGACAGAATAGGCACTGGTGGAGCACATTGACAGTCTCACTGAGGTAGTTGATCAGCCCGGCAAGGTCGACCAAGTAATCTTTCTCGGGAACGAAGAAACTGTGCTGTCTTGACATGTGGTTTAAATTCAAGTCCATGGTTGGGGAGACATAGTTGCAGAAGAGGCATTGACTGAGGTCGGCCTTGTGTTCGTAATCGTCATCGTCCATATTCTCGTCCTCCGCAGCATGACCATTCTCCTTAGGAATTGCAGAAGGTATAGACTCTGCCAGGCCTGTATCACGCAGGCCTTGCACTACGCGATCGAGCTCTGGCTCTTCAGCAGTCTCTGCATCTTCTCCGTTGATCGTGCTCGCAGCAGTACTAGCTGTATCGAGGGTCTCACCGAGAGTGAAGGTTGAATCAGCCATGCTATCAGTCTCGGCGCCATCGACACCTCTACCTCGGGCTGCCGAGCGAGCTGCCAGCATGCGATGCTTCTGGCTGCCCAGGTGATTTACATAAGCGCCCTCGCTGAAGTAGGTCTTATCGCACGTGTCGCATCTCTTCTCAAAGCTTGCCCGTGCAGCAGTGGCAGCGGCAGAGGCCTTGTTCGCAAGCACCTTCTCCGCAAATATCTCAGAAGTCAGTGGAGGCAGAGACGCCACGCGACGCTTGAGGTTGTAACGATGCCAATCCGATTGCATGTGCGTTCGCTGGAGATCGCTGGAGCGGAAGGCGACTTGGCAGGTGTTACAGGTGAAAGGATGGGCCGAGCCATGTTGGGCAGTGGGTGCCTGAGTTATTGTAGCCATGATCAATGCTCAGGCTTGTGTCTGCTGTAGGAAAAGGTGTCGGATTAGAGAAGAGTAGTGAGATGGCTAAGGAAGGCGACTGGAATTTTGCCTTTCGAATGACGCCACGCCTGAACCCTGCATCTGCACTTTCACCTGCACGCGATTAACAAGCAACTTCGACTCCCTAATCCACGCCATTCTAGGGACATGCGTACCCTTCGCAAGCATTAGCGGCGCTAGGAAGCCGCTCGAAGGGCCAAGATGCAACACTACCAGCGCTACATACCACCTGAGCTTGAGGGCACGACCAGCGCAAATCGACTGCAAAAGAGACGCGCTCCAGGCACGCTCAAGAAAGATGGCTCACAGACTGTGCGCTTCGAAATGCCCTTCGCTGTTTGGTGCCACACTTGTAAACCACACGCCATCATAGGGCAGGGCGTCCGCTTCAACGCAGAGAAGCGAAAGGTGGGCAGTTATTACAGCACGCCAATATGGAGCTTTCGCATGCGACATACTGCTTGTGATGGCACGATCGAGATCAGAACTGATCCCAAAAATACTGCGTATATCGTCGTGGAAGGCGGCAAAGCCCGTGACTATGGTGATGCCAAAGACCAAATCCGTGAAGGAGAAGGAGGTGTTCCTATTCTTAGTGCCGCTGAGCGTGAACAACGGCGCGAAGATGCATTTGCTCAGCTCGAAGGGCGGGTTGATGAGAAGGAGCAGATCAAAGACAACAAGAAGCGCATTGAGGAGCTCTACGAGTCTCGCGACCGAGACTGGGACGATCCATGGGTCGCGAACAAGCGCATGCGAGCATCTTTCCGACAGAAGCGCAAGGCTGCTGAAGAGGAAGAGCGAGCTACCGAAGCGATCAAAGAACGCCTAGGTACAGACATCGACTTGCTACCTGCCTCTGCTGAGGATTCTGCGAGAGCTAAGCTGGTTGACTTTGGCGATCATTCACAGTCGGAGTCTGCAGATCGTGTTGATGGACAGCCAATGTTCCGCGCGAGACCTCACAGAATATCGAAGACCAAGCCCAGCAGCGTCACGAACGGCTCATCGAAAGATGCCTTGCGTCAGCGCCTACTGTCTAGTACACGAGCTGCTCTGAATCCTTTCGGATCGTAACAACGACCCTCGCATGACTAGTGAATTGCTTTCGCTGCTGGTGAAGCTGGTGAGATCCGTCTCGGGCTAATTTCAACCCACGCATCGACATCCCTGCAGTCTACAGATGAAGTTACTTGCAGCATCGTTGCAACAATCACGGATTTATTCACCACCGGTATCAGCAGAGTTGCTATACTTCCCGATAAAGCCCTGCGAGAGAAGCAGGCAATATCCTGGTCGTTCGGCGCGGCGGTCCTGGCGGACCTGGTATTCTGCATCAACTTCATTGCGAGCAGCTTCCACTTTAGTCCTTCAATCATACATCATGTTCGTTGGAGGAATGCCCAATGGACAAACGAAGCGTGCTCAGTTGCGATTCTTGTCGCTCGAGGAAGCTCAGGGTTGGTCTCGTTCAGTACTTGCGGTGTGCTGCCTCGACAGTGTGCTGACATAATGCAGTGCATCCGACTGCGCGATGGCTCGTGCCAGAAATGTGTCAGCTTAGGCCGAGAGTGCACGACTAGTAATACGAAGCAAACACGAGCATACTACCAAGTCAGTATCAACGGTGCATCGCAATGAACACAGAGGCTGAAAGATAGCACAAGACTTCGAAGAAGCAATATGAACTCCTTTCTACCATTGTCCAACACTACTTTCCGGGATTGACCATGGACACTGAAGATTTGCGGAAGGCTGTGTCGACGCTGCATGACGATGGCTCTCAAGCCTTCATACGGCCGCAATATGAGTCGCATGATTCTGCCGTTCAGAGTGATGCCAGCAACGCACTGGAGTCAGGAACAGATTCGCCTACAGCCTCGGAGGTGATCGATCAAGAGTTTATAGTTCGTGACGCAGCAAATCTCCCTCGTATGTCCTCCCAACAACGCCGGAATCTGGAAGCTGACATGTCAGTGTAGGCCTTGATGTTGGATCTGGCTGGGCCGCCTTCTTGCGTCGCGTGTATGCACGCCACTCAGCACAACATCCGTCACAGCCCACCGGTCGGCCAGAAGATACAACTGATGGTACCGTGCCCAAAGTCAGAATGCCCAGTGTTCTACCCGATGTCGAAGATCTTGAACGCGCTACAGCAAAGTTCTTCTGCGAGATCAATAGCACGCTGTATATCCTCGTCCCAGAAGCGTTCGGCAGCATTGTGGAAGGCCTGTACACTCGCCGTTTCGCGGCCAGCAATGCATGTGTGACGATCGTACTTGCCATCTATGCACTCATGGCGGACAGTGCTTCGAGCTGGTTTCACCAAGCTTGCCTTTACCTTGACCTCATCGTTGTTGAAGGCAGTCTTGAAAGCATTCAAGCCATTATGATATTAGTGAGTGACACACCGGATATCGCAAGCCACTAATCTGACAGTCCCAGGTCCTCTGCCGGCTGGTCCGCGAGGAACGGCATGCTGCCTGGATACTACTGGGCTCAGCTGTACGTATCGCACGATCCCGTGGTCTTGATCGGCATCCCGACACTTGGACGCCGGAAGATGTGCATAGTAAAGAAGTCAGATCCCGGGTCTATTGGGCCCTGTACACACTGGACACAGACCTGACTTTCAGTATTGGCGCCCCGCCTGAGCTGAACCTGCCTGTGGACGAAGCTGTCGCTAGGCAAATACCTGTGGTAAGGATGGTTTCTGCTGCTATGACGTTCAATTGCCTTACCAGATCGATAGATGGAGTATCAAACAGCCTACATGCCACCAGGGTATATGTGTGCTTCTGCGAGTCTGTCCGTGATCATCCGCCGTATCGCTCATCGTCTCTACTCCAGACTACCACGCATTGAGAGCCCCACGACTTCCATGACTTACGCCCTCGACGAGCTGACGAAGTAAGTTAACCCATCTACTTTCGATGTTCGGCATTGTTGACTTGAGCACAGATGGTGGAATAATTTACCGATCAGTCTGAGACCGAACAGCTCAATCGCTCCGGACTACTTCCGTTCGATCGCCTACCTTCACCGTCGCTACGCTGGCTGCCGCTTCCAGATCACGCGCTCCTGCCTGCTGTCGAAAGAGCAGGAGTCAAGCCAATTCGCCCAAGAGTGCGTTCTCGCGCACGAAGCCTCAGTACTCACGATCACACAATGCCATGAACGAGGTTTGCTTAGCCCTAGACACTACTTCGATATGACACATGCACTGGGTACAGGCATCGTGCTCTTGTTAAGAGCACTGAAATGGCCAAACCAGGAAAGGATGGAGGCTCTGCAGAAATGGATCAGCGTGATTGAGTTCGCAAGACATACGAGGATGGGACAGCTGGGTTGCTATTCTGCGGAACGTTTCGTGGAAATGCTCCAAAACCATCTATCTCGTCCTGGGGAATCGAGGCTAGATCCTGACAGTCCGGCATTATATCTTTGGACAGGATTTCACCCGCTTGACGCAGATGCCAATTTTGAAGAGTTATTGCAGTCATTCCTGAAGGAAAATACGCCGCTTGAGAGGGAGCTGGCTATGGAGAGTATGCTTGCGTCGGAAACGGCATCTGCGGAGCCATCATAGCATAGATACTGCACAATTGATCACAATTGTGATCAGTCTGAGTCGATACTGCACTCTGCTTCCCGAGTGAGTGCCAAGCCAGACGGCTCTCGTCACGTGTTCTGGCGTGGAGAAGGCGCCACTGAAGTCACTAGTGCCACCTCCCTGCAGGCCATCAACCCTGCCGAACGCGTATCATAAACTTCAACAAGACATGCGTCTTTTTGTTTTGGTACTTCCGTTTGTTCACTGACTCTGACAACGCGTCTGCTCGGCGCACATATGACTGAGTCAGATGCCTCCGTTGAACGAGAAGGACAGAAACGTCAGCATGGCTGGCAACAAGCGTCAGCGAGTGGAAGTTGATCTAACGAACAGTGACAGCGAGGCAGAGGCAATCGCGCCAGCGACGAAAGCTCGCAAAGTCAGCGACACTGCAACTGCCCACTCACGACAGCAGCCCACACCTCCTCAAAGCAGCGTTCCTAGCAGCAGCGCTCGCTCAGCTCACTACAACAGCTCGTTCACACAGCCCAACACTCACAGTCAGGCTGAGCGTAATTCATGGCTCGCTGATGAGGACGCAAACGAATTGATCGCGTCTACCCAGTTCGCTACAGAGGGATCTGATGACTATCAGCATTACGGTGACATATCTACCAAGGTCGTCGGAGTACGATACTACAGAGGCTATGCCAATCCGGGAGAGCACATTCTCATTCGCAGAGAGCCTGGTAATCAATACGACTCGAACGCAATCAGAATCGACAACGTTTCAGGCATTCAGATCGGCCATATCCCGCGTGGCGTTGCTGCCAAGCTTGCAAGATACATCGATAATCGCGTGTGTCATTTCGAAGGACAGCTTGCTGGCGAAATGGGATCATTCGATTGTCCGCTGACCGTGCACGTCTATGGTCCGGATCCAAATACTGGTATTGGAAAAGCACTCATCAATCGTATGCGAACTGAAAAGCTCGGGGTCAAAGGTCTGCAGGATGCCGAACGAGCCGCCAAACGACTGGAGAAAGAACAGCAAGAAGCCGAGAAGAGACGTATGGCTGAAGCTCGACGTTCAGCTGCAAGCGGTGCAAGTGCTCCATCATCCTCGCAATGGACCAATCAAGCAAGCAGCAGTCAGGCTAGCTTGTCAAGCATCGTACAGACGTCCCAGCGTATTGACCCCAGAGCTATCGGTCGTGATGCCGAAAAGTTGGGTGCTTCCGAAGACGAGCTCAAGGCCATGCCGATGGCAGGAAAGCCTGATTGTATCAAGACAGAAGTGTTGCCATATCAGCTCCAAGCGTTGCAATGGCTTCTCGATCAAGAATCTCCCAAGTTGCCAGAGCTTGGCTCTCAGCAAACGATACAGCTTTGGAAAGCCGATAGGAAGTATTACACCAATCTGGCATCTGGCATCTCCACGCAGACACCAGGCCTTGCGTCAGGTGGAATCCTTGCAGATGACATGGGTCTGGGCAAGACGCTCCAGATGATCTCTCTTGTTGCTTCAGAGAAAGGAGAGCAAGCCCGCGCACCAACACTCGTTGTTGCTCCTGTCAGTGTACTCAGCAACTGGAGTGGCCAAGCTCAGTTCCACACGCACGACGATCGCAAACTGTCGGTCTACACATACCACGCCAGCGGTCGTGTCAAAATGAAGTCTGAGGATTTCAGCCGGTACGACATTGTGTTGACAACTTACGGCACTCTAGCCAGCGACTTTGGAGTAGTCAAGAAAGGCGCGGCCATACCGGAGCGAAAGCTGGGGAGCAGCGGACTCTACAGCGTAGAGTGGCGACGAATTATTCTCGATGAAGGACACACGATCCGCAACCCTGCTACAAAGGCTGCTGCAGCTGCTATGGGCTTGATAGCCAAGAGCAGGTGGGTCTTGACGGGGACTCCGATCGTGAACTCACTGAAGGACTTATTCTCTCTGCTTCGTTTTGTCGGTATTACGGGTGGCCTCGATCAGCTTGAGACTTTCAACGCAGTGCTCGTACGGCCCTTGAAGTCCGGTAGCGAAAGCGCCAACAACCTCCTTCAGGCCATTATGAGGTCGTTTACCCTGCGGAGACGTAAAGACATGGCTTTCATCGACCTGCGGCTGCCGAAACTTGATGAGTACGTTCACAATATTGATTTCACACGCAAGGAGCAAGAGCGGTACGACGCACTTACAGCAGAAGCAAAGGGCCTCATGACGAGCTATGACAAGAAGAAAGCCGCTGCCGGACAGAGCACGAGCGGTGCTTACAACCACCTACTGGAGGTGCTACTTCGCATGCGGCAGTGCTGCAACCATTGGCAGCTTTGTGGTGAGCGAGTCACGAATCTTCTGGCTCAGCTCGAGGCTTCCAAGACTGTCGAACTAACGCCAGAGAATAAGAAAGCATTGCAGGACGTGCTCAGAGTCCAGATCGAAAGCTCGGAGGATTGTGCGATTTGCCTCGACAATCTGCATCAGCCAGTAATCACCACTTGTGGCCATGCATTCGGCAGATCGTGCATTGAGAAAGTCATCGAGACTCAGCAGAAATGTCCAATGTGTCGAGCGCCACTTGAGGACAATAGCAGTCTTGTTGAGCCTGCGAACGAATACGGAGATGAGCGAGCGGATGATATCGACTTGACACAGTCCAGCAGCAAGGTCGATGCCTTGACCAAGATTCTTGGTGCCAATCAAACGAGCGGTAACAAGACCATAGTCTTCTCCCAGTGGACCAGCTTCCTCGACATTGTCAAGACGCGACTAGATCAAGAAGGCTACAGGTGTTGTCGACTCGATGGCACAATGAATGTCCAACAGCGCGACAAGGGCATTCATGCACTGGAGAATGACGCCGAGACTGGAATCATGCTTGCTTCCTTGGGTGCTTCCGCCGTCGGTCTCAACTTGACAGCTGCCAATATTGTCGTGCTTTGCGACACGTGGTGGGCTCCCGCGATAGAAGATCAGGCAGTCGACCGTGTCCATCGTCTCGGGCAAAAGAAAGAGATCAAGGTGTTCAGACTCGTCATGAACAATACGATCGAGCAGCACACAATCGACATTCAGAAGGAGAAGCGAAAGTTGATGATGATGGCCTTCTCTGAGCAGCAGAACAAGAGACTCAACGCTCGAGCTGGCAGGATTGACGATATCCGGAAACTGCTAGCATGATTTCGTGATCATCATGGCCAGCAGAGCTGTCTCTTGGTCCGAAGAAGCCAGAAGGACAGCTATCATGCCAACGTAGCCATATTAGTCGGATTCCGAGGCGCGCAGGTACCACGCATGAACATCTCCGTCAGATGTGAAATCAAGCATCACAGTCATGGCGATGGTGCCCTTCTGTCCTGCGATACTGGTCCTCGTGAATCGCGCCGGCCAAAGGTTCGAAGCTTTTATTACGACATGGCGGCGTCGCGAAAAGGTTGAGCTTAACTTGATCACGTTCGGACGATACGTGTGTTTGGAAGATGTGGCATTGTCACCGCTCTTCCAGTGTAGCCGATATGGTTGCCAAATGGCTATTTGATCAGAGATTTGCAGCATACCAGCGTAGCGGAATTACAAGTGACATGCTTGTCTCGACTTGGTCAGCACGACCATCTGTCACTCGCTAGCGAAATCGTCGCAAGGCTAACTCAGCGACTCTTACTAGATTGAACCTGAAGACGTGCGATCGTAGCCTTCACTGCTACAAGGACGTAATAAGTCAGGTACCAAAGTCATGTTACCAGCCATTGGACTTGCCCCCCATGTCATGAGCATCCCGCGCCGCGTGTCCACCTAAAGGCTCTAATAAAGTGCAATCCTGTGGTCCCTCCTACGGGCTGAAGGCGCATTATTTTCTAGTGAATGGAGAGCTGTGACAGCTAGCGCAACACTGTTGTCAGGTAGTTTGTAGACCGCCAGTCGTTACCACCTCGGAAATGTTGGCCGCAAGCGTGGAGTGTTGCGAGCTGTTCAAGGGTTGGTCGTTTTTAGACGGGATTAGAGTGTGGCTCAGCGTAGACAAACGAAACCGCTTTCGAGGGTCCTCGGCGACGAGCCGGCAGTCGTTGGGAATGACAGATCCGAAGCATTTTGCGAGATGCGAAGGACCTTATCACTGTATAGCCACGGATAGATGACATCGCCTGGTTGAAGTGCTGGCAACCTAGAATTGAGAGGATTTTGCGGTGGCGGACGGCTTTGCCGCTAGCAAGAAAGGAATTCGTTGTCGTTCTGTGCAGGTTTGAAGGGTCAGCTGCTTCGGCCGTCAAGAGGCGGCAACCTTGATCCAAGACCAGCAGAGCCAGAGAGGCACAGGCCAGCAGTGCAGCGCTGTGCAGTGCCTCCGACACTTGGCATTCTCTCTCTTCGCTTTCACTACACAACCCACCTCTTCTCCAGCAGAGAAGTTCAGCCCTCCATTTTGAGCGTCAATTCTTTCGAGAAGTCCGGCCATTGTACGGCCACCTCCTCTTGAGGTGTGCCAGGCCTTTGAACGCGAGACGCTTCCGCCCAGTGGCGAGTACAGACGACGAAGAAACGAGACACGAAAGTTGGGTCCTTCATCGCAGCACAGAGGAGTTCCGGATGGACGATTACTAGAGATACCCACGAGAGCATTTTCCCATGACCAGGCGCCCGGCCGGATTCTTTCTAGTATTCTATTGAACCATTTGACCCTTGTTTATACCTTCAAACAATCACCGTCGCAAACCCCGTCGTCGCACGGGAATTCTTTGAGCAAAAGTCTCGCAGTCGGTCCATAAATCCCTCACCCAAACCACATTCCGGAATGGTATGCTCACTCCCGCCCTCGCCGCACCACACACCACAACATGCACATACAGTATACTGACATGCAACAAAGGTTGTCAGAGCGGATGGCACTAAGTGGGCATGCCAGTCATGTCTGAAGGGCCACCGAGTGAGTGGCTGCACTCATACTGGTTCGTACCTGCTGTTCACGCCGCCTATGCGATCGGCGCATACATGCACTGTTCGGCACTGACCGTTGCCCAGACCGCGAACTTACACTGGTTCCCAAGAAGGGTCGCCCGGTGACCCAATGCCAGCACTGCCGTCTCGAACGCAAGAAGCGATCTGCACACAATAAATGCGACTGCGCCGACGAACAAAAACCGCACCACTCCAAGGAGAAATGCATTCACTTGCGCGAAGCCGAGGAGCGGGCCAAAGCTGGCTTGAACGACGACCACAAGCTGGAGGAAGACTCCACCCACCTTGCAGCTGTTGCTGAGGAACAAGGCTGCTGCTGCGGACACGGTGGCAAATGCTCCTGCTCAATTGTCAAGAAGGAGGCCCAGAAGCAAGGCACTACTCCACCCCACGGGCCTGCTGTCAATCACAAGCCGCGTCTTGAGACGACCAAGTCGGATGGATCGATCACCGTCTTCGCCAACGGCCATCATAAGCCTGTACACCGCAAGAACCATGCTGCTCACGAGTGTGGTATGCCGTACAAGATGCCAATGAGCAGGTCGCACACGGAACACAGCGTGTCGGAAGTGGCTCGACGATCTGTTGACAGCCTACCACTGAGCATGAGTACCAAATACAACACGCCGCCTGTGTACAATCCACAGCCTCTGGCACCGCTGAACACTGGAAGAAGGCTTTCTAAATCAGAACAGCCATCGCCCAAGCTGAACGCGTTGAGTGGATGCAGTGGTGGGCTGAGTGACGAGAAGATGTCCAACATCGACTTCAGCACACTTGGACCGATTCAGACCAACCAGAGCATCGATTCGTCTGCAAGCGAATCTATTCCATTTCCTCCCTTCGACCCTATGTCAGGTGTTGCCGACAGCTCTTTCGATCCGTGGTCGGTCTTTCCCTCATCTGAGTCAATGCCAAACAACAACCCGTTCGGTGCATGGCCTACCAATTTCGACACAAGCAGCATCACACAGCCTG
Source organism: Pseudocercospora cruenta (assembly GCA_013365205.1). Taxonomy (NCBI): domain Eukaryota; kingdom Fungi; phylum Ascomycota; class Dothideomycetes; order Mycosphaerellales; family Mycosphaerellaceae; genus Pseudocercospora; species Pseudocercospora cruenta. The sequence continues at coordinate 447,887 of JAASFE010003719.1, forward strand.
CCTTGACTGCCGCTTCTTCCGGAACCCAATCCGAGATTGATGAGATTCCTGCTATGGAGGATTTGTACGGGTTTTCCATGCCAAGCATTCAGGAAGATGCCGCCGCCGCTGCTGCGTTCGATGCGCTACCTACAGACAACGACGCCAGTTCCATCAACCGACGCAGCTTGCCACCAAACTTCTTTGGCAATGCTGACTTCAACCTGGCCAATCTTCCGAACGAATGGCAATCGCCAATTGGAAGCGTCCATGGATCTGACGAAGGTAAAAGCAAGCAGAATGCTGGCGACCAGGCACTTGGACTCCCTGACGTGTGGTCTACGCCAACCATGCCGATGATGTCAGGTATAGCCCGGCGGCCATCTCCTGTAACTTCTCACCCGAGCCGGCCCCAATCGCATTCTGTCGGTCCAGGAAGTGCACCGAACGACGAGTTGATCAGGTCACTTTTCCCAGATATCGACATCAACAACGGCACTTTCGGTTCAACCACCAGCAGTCCCACAGCAATGGACACTACTTCTAAACGCCTCGGCGGCCTACCAAACGTGACCTCTGCAGCCATTCCTATGGATGAGGATATCGGCTTCACCGCGACTCAACCATGGAGCGACGGCTCACTCAGCGTTCCGAACGACGACTACCCCAGCCCTTTTGATCAAAACTTTACGAGTCAAAGCTACAACAACGAAAGCTGGCCTTTTCAATAACAGTAAGAGGGCGGCATCGCATGCCGTCCGCCCTTCATGAGTGTGCGTGCGTAGGACATGACTTTTTCTTCGTCAATTGTGGGCCATGATCAGTACGACTTCCTTCATGTCGGCGTCTCGAGATGCATTTATGTGGGTGAGGGTGATTGCAGTGGAATGGGCAAGGCATAGATAGCGGGATGAATGAAAGATGATTGCGAATTTTCTATCGCTCGGTGTATCTATATCAATGTTAAAGGAGCGCTCAGTCTGTGATTTTGCAAAGCTTGGTCGCGATGCAGAGCTGAAGCGAAGCCGCCTGGTGCAGCAGTGCGACATGACTGACCACCTCGACAATGACATTGCATGATGTCTACATTGCAGTTGATGTAACAGACTCTTCACGCTGCGCGAAAGCGGTCTTTTCTGAGGTGTTTTTGACCGGCGCTGAAGTGTCAGGCAGACCTCCACTGCCGCTAGAAAATGGCTGGAGTCTGGAGATAGGATGAAACGGATCGGCGGAATTATCATCCAGCATGGCTTCGCAGAGTCGAGATTCTGATTAGATAGATTCCTCCTGAATGAACTTGTCAACATCAAGGACATTATCCGAGAGTACCATCATCAGCAAAAGTAGCAGTAGCTCGCGACGGAAGCCATTGATGAAGATGCTTCTCGACACGCTAGCCACAATGCTTGGCTGTGAGAGGATGTCGGAGTCGCAAGTAGTCACAAGTCACGCCAGAACAACGTGTTTGCGCAGACACCAGACACCTCTTCCACACCAGCAACCACACGGGGTAGGCAGCCTGCGCAGGTGAGGGCGCGATTGTACTGATCAGAGCTTCCGAATCGCATTCACACTCATTCGCACATGGCCGAGTCCAGTGAGCAGGCGCAGCAGACTGAGCGGTACCCATCCCCCACCAACGCAAACAATAACCTGCCTTTTTACCAGCCATTACAGCAAGCCGCTGTCCCAGCTTCAGGCTCAGCTCCGGCGCAATATGAGCACAGCGCGCAAGCAGAAGGTGAGCGGCGCGAACAAGGTCCATCTGGAACTCCAGAAGGAGCCACAGCCAACGTAGCTGCTTCCGAGCCAGAAAGCGCACAGCAGTCTCCAGACTACCGCTACGATCGACACCATGCGCAGGACGAGAATGGACACTTTCGCTCAAGTGCAGGCAATGCGATGGGCAGTTTCGGTAATTTCGGAGCACCGCCCGCGCATATGCTTCAACACGGCGAGGCAGCGTCGGCTGCAATGCCACAGGGCTCAGTAGCATACGCACAGCACAATGGCACGCCAGACTCAGCGCCGCCGATACCAGACAAGAATCCAAATAAGCGAAGCAAAGTCAGTCGGGCGTGCGATGAGTGCAGAAGGAAGAAGATTCGATGCGACGCCGTGGACGAAACGGGCGCTGTACCATGCACTAATTGCGCCAGGACAGGTGCTAGATGTGCATTCAGTCGACAGCCCATGAAGCGAGGTCCGAGCAAAGGATATATCAAGGAGCTGGCTGAGCGCTTGAACAGTCTGGAGCAGTCAGTGCATCCGGGCCACATGCAACAGCAGCACCGCTATGAGGTCCAGCAGCTCCATCAAGCCATGGCCGAAGGTCTGCAGCAATATGGCAATCACGATCCTCTCCTTGTTCAGGATCCGAGAGCTGGTGACAAGCGCACGCACGATACCGCAGAAGCGCTGCATGCTAGTCAACCTCCTGCGTCTGCAGCACCCATGACTGCTTCTCAGTATTCGCCGCAATATGTCCATGCTCAGGCCCCGGTGCCACAGCCAGGAGCTATGCAGCCATTCTGGCGGCATGGCGCACCCAACGATAACCGTAGAGAGGCTGTCGGCCTTGCCTTCGATGCCGAGAGCAATGTACCTGCCCCTGCGACTTTTGACTGGGATGAAGCGGTCATTGACGAGTACTATCGGATTATACACCAGACATTTCCGTTACTGCCAAACAGTAAGAACCGCCTGCAACAACGACTGAGTGAATGTCCGGCATCATTGCGAGAAGCGTTTCTGGCTGCGCTTGATTGTCTGATGCGTACTTTTCCTACGACCAATCTCGAACCTAATCCCAACTATGCTCAGGCATTGAAGAAGACTGCCGAACTGCTCGCAAAATATCCCTTCGACAACCCAAGCTCACATACCAACGCAACTAATCTGGTGTACCTGCAGACACTGATCATGATGGCCTTGGAAAGCGACAATCACGGTCCAGCAACAATACGAGGTCAAGCAGGTCCAAGTAGAGCAGAATGGCTGGGACGTGCTGCTGGTGTGGCTGGTCAGCTCGAGATCAACGTAATACGCACTTCGAGTCAATCTTTGATACAAGGCGACCGTGACTCAGAAGAAAGATTGGCTCGGCGCGTTTGGTGGGTGCTGTTCATCCTCGACAGATGGCATGCTTCTTCAACCGCGGACCTGCTCAAACTTCCAGAGAATAGCGTTGTACTGCTGCCTGAGGATCAGATCTTGCTGGGAGAATCGACATACAATCTCGCCAGGCTATCATTCATCATTGGGCACCTCGCTGCGATTTTGACAACAACCAAGACGCCCTCCACAGATGTAATGGCGCCTTCCAATCCGGCATCTTCTTTACTCGGACTTACCTTGGCAGGTGAGATCGACCGCTTCCGAGAGTCCGTGGAATCAGTCTGGGGCTCTTTGAACCTGGTCCACTTGAGCTACCATCATTGCCATCTGCTCATCAAACGTTTGAATCCGATGAGCGAGCCGACAGATCTGGTCGGTCATGCCGTGAAGGTGGCGACAATGCTTAACAGCCGAATGACACCTGTCACACCACTTAACCATCACTTTGGAGCTTTGGCCGCCATGACTCTATGCGAGCTTTGCGACTTGGGTAAGACCCGGGCTGAGGCCATGAAGGGCCTCGATCAGATGATTGAAGCGCTTGGTCAGGGACGAGGTCTTGCCGGTAAGCAAGAAAGCGAAGGCTGGGATGGTGCAGTTCGGGAGTTGGTGACGCGGAAGAAGGAGAAGATGTTACAGCAGGGCAATGGACTTCACAATCTTGCTGATGCTGCTGTTGGGGCTGATGAGGGTAAATTTGATCCGACTATGATCACGAGGTATGGATACTTGAATTCGCTCGCGCAGGGTGCGTTTGGTAGAGATGGTCTATGAGGCCTGTTCGGGTGTTCTTTATGTATAGAGCAAGAGGCCGGCCCGATGATTTTGCGAAGGTAGATGTGGCTGTGTTGTTCGCTGTTCGGGTAGATTACTCAGTACTCAGAAGCTGTAATGTATGTCACGAGCCTTCGAGATGTGTTCGTGTGATGACCTCTATTGTCATGTCTCAACGCGGCCGCGTGGCGTACGTCTTGGCAATTTCAACTTACCTCACTTCATGTACAACCAAGACAGCTATCTCAACGACAGAAACATAAGCGATGTCCGCCTTCTTCCACAAACAAGCCGAGAAGCTCCTAAACAAAGTCCAAAACCCTCAATCATCATCATCGTCTTCTCCTCTTCCTCCTCGATCTAAACGTGGTCTCTGCTGGCCCGTCGAAAATCAAGATCCAGTCCACATATTCACGAAACCTGGCTCCAAAATCTCATGGCTATGTACGAGAACGCAATACCCACTCCCTTCCTCAGAAAATCCTTCTGTCTAACCATGATATTTGTATTCTAGATAACTGGTCCCCCACTCCAACCCCAAACTCTTCAAGTCTAGAATTCATCCCCATGCAATGGAACAACGTCCACATCGACTCCCTCCCCCAGAAGATCCAAACTTGCGGGAGTGGGCAGCTTCTAGCTTTCAACGAACCCGAACTTTTTTCTCAATCCAATCTATCCCCACAACTCGCTGCAGATGAATGGCTCAAACATATAGAACCTCTGCGAAAGTCTGGTATGAGAGCAGGAAGTCCTGGAATTTCGAGTTCGCCGGATGGTGTGAAATGGATGCAGGAGTTTCTGCGGATTGTGAGGGAGAAGGGAGGGAGTGATGTGGATTTTTGGTGTTTACATTGGTATGGTGAAGGTTTGGGTGGGTTTTATGATTATATTTGGTCAACGTAAGTACACATCCCAGGCCGAAGGCATGGGAAGCGCTGATTGATATGGCTTTTTGGTTGGCTGACTTTCTCCCTTCGGTCGAAAAGGCATCACCAACTTGATCCTTCGAAACCAGTCTGGATCACGGAATTCGCTCCTACGAATTGGAACGAATCGAATCCGTTACCGAAAGAACATGTTGAGTCTTTCATGAGGGAGAGTTTAAAGTATTTAGATTCTTTGGATTGGGTTGAAAGGTATGCATTTTTTGGTGCGATGAGGGATACAGGAACCGTAGGTCGACATGCTCGATTTTTGGATGATGATGGGAAGTTGACGGAATTGGGAAAGGTTTATAGGGATGGATGAGGAAAGAATAAACAGTGGAGAGGAGATGATGATTCGGGATCATTTTCGGACTGTGAAAAGCAAAACTACGACTCCATCCTCTACTGCAATCTAGGCGGATACAACAACCTCCCCTCCATTCCCCCATCAACCTGTAAATTCACCCCACTCAAATGTCCCGACAAATTCTGACTCGCTATAACAGCAATCTGATTCGCAACATCTCTAGGCATACCAACTTTCTGCAAAGGAGTCGTAGCTAAAGCCCTCTCAACAAACTTCTTGTCTTTCAAAACTTCTTCTGCTAAAGGTGTAGCCACCCATCCAGGATTCACACTATTGACTCTTCCCCTCGGAGCAATATGTACGATTTCGTTTTTGAGGGTAGGTGTCAATCCGTACATGAGTGCGGATTTAGAAGCTGCGTAGTCGCCGTGCGAGGCTTCGCCGAATTTACCGGCCGTGGATCCGACTGGGAGACATTAGTATAAGGGACCAGAGTTTATTGGAGTTTGAGGATGATAGATACCAAAGATAATGTTCGCTTTATCTTTAACCTCCTCTCCAGCACTTCTCAGCGCTCTCAAGAATTCTTTACAAAGCAGGAAAGGTCCGGTCAAATCTACATCGATTGTGTTTTTCCATTGAGAGAGATCCATATCCGCGATATGCCTAAATCCACCCAATCAGCCAACGTTGCAGTTCCTTACTTTCTTTCCTTTCTTTACTTACGCATCCTTCTCCGGCCAAATTCCATGATTCACAACCAAAACACTCACAGCACCTCCATTCTTCTCAGCAGCTTGGACAAAAAGTTTCTTAACAGCTTCTTCATTTCGAACATCTGCTTGTACAGGAACAAGACTTCCGGCAAGATTGGCCAGTTCCCCGATTTTGGAATTATAGTGTGCTGTCACTCGTGCTCCAAGTTGGAGGAAGACTTTTACTGTTTCGAGACCTATGCCGCCTGCTGCCCCACTACATGTTTGTGAAATCAGTTGCTGGTTGGGGAGGATTGAGGAGTGTACGTACGTGATGAGGACGTGGACGTCCTTGAGGCCGAAGTCTAGGGACATAGTTAGGAGGAATTGAGTAGTGCTGCGAAGAAAATCAGCTGTTATGTCGTAATTGATGTTTGACTCCTGTGAAGATGGATGTCATTTGGGTGTCTCCACTTCGCTCTCTCCAAAGGCGGGGCTGTTCCTGGCCAATTCAAATGCAGTGTAGGTGTTTGCGCCCTATAGACAATAGCTGTATCGGCAAAGTCGGATTATGAAAGACTGCCCTATAGACGAACCTTTGCTTTGCTGAAAGCCGTAGAATCGGAATGTTCACGTGCTGATGTTATTGCCGATTCCTCGGATTCATGTCTTTGTATCTCTTAGCAGTATAGAGTGATGCGAAGTATTCATACCTGCTTGTTTTGAGCTGCACATGGTTTCATGCCCTGCAGAATGATAGTTGTCGCTTTTTGATGCTTCCCAAGCTGTGTACCCCAATCGCTATTGAGCCGCCGGCGACTCCATCTGTTCTGCCCAAGAACCTCCAGAAGGACCACTAGTATCTGGCAATGTCTTCGACTGATCTGCCTGTTCCACCTTAGACGCTGGCAATGCAGGAAACTCTTCCGGTCGAGGAGTGTGCTGTTCCTGTAGTCGTCCTCCTCTTCCTCCTCTCGAGCCACCTCTCCCTCGCCCTCCTCCTCTCGGCTCTTGATAAAGATACTCCCTCCCATCATTATAGTCCTCACGATCACCAGCAAACCCTCCCTTCTTATCAAATCTCCCACGCTTCCCAAAATCATCCTCGCGTTTCTCTGCATCCCACTCACGACCCTCCATAGCCTTAAGTTTTCGCTGTCGATTCTTCTCCCTCTCGCCCATCATCTGTTGTCGATCTCTTCTCTCCTCCTTTTTACGCTGCTCAGCAATCTGTTTGGCTTGCTGTTCTCGCTCTGCAAATGATGCAGCGTCGGCTTCGGCACGGGCATGAGCAGCTGTAAGTGAGGCGTTCTTGATCTGAATACGGGCCATCTTCTCGGCCAACTCCTCCTCGGTCAGCTTCGGTTTTCGAAGCCCTCCGGCCGCAGACCTGTCGCCACGAACAGCCTGTGGTGTTTCCTTGCGTGGTCCGCTAGGTGCATTTTCGGGAGGAGTGCTCTGAGATTGTGCCGGATGTTGGGGACGTGTATTGCGTGAATTTTGAGGTTGTCTGCCCGGACCCGTCGTCTCATTCCTTTCTGCTGTGTCTCTGGCTTCATTCGTATTCCTGCCTCGGCCACGACCTCTTCCACGACCTCTTGCTGAATCAGGAGCCGACCGAGGTTGTTGCGGCCGCGTAGATTGTGTTTGAGGTACTACTACGGGTTGAGCAGCTGGTGTAAAGTCTTCGCTGAACAGATCGTCGTCGGACCGTAATCGCATGGACTCCTCTGCCGGAACGACTTCGCTGAAGAGGTCATCTTGCTGTGGGCCGGTCTGGCTGAATTGCTCGACTGAGGAAGCATCGGACGGTGGTTCTGTAGTTTCTGGCTTGAATGTAGAAGCTGCACCGGAGAGATCAGGACCTGTGGGTTGGTTTGTGCTAGACTGACGAAAGTCAGCAGTGTTGCGGACTTGGATCGCGAGAGGTCTCGTGCCTGATCAGGATCTTCAGGCGCCTTGGCCCATATTGAATTATCCATGCCGATTGTTTATATGATTTTATGCGAGTAGTACTCATTCGATGCACGGAATCTTACAGTAGAATCAACAGTAAGGGATAAGAACTGCAAGGAGCGGTCCAATTTGAAGAGGCGGGTACGAGCTGGGATATGCAGTAAATGCTACGGGACTGCCTCATGGCTTTCACGGAGAGCGTGCTGTACTATTTTGCAACATGGCTGTGGTATCTCGACCTGATTTCTCAGTCGCAGAGTAGACTAGTAGACCATATCTTGATATCTTATGCCCATGGGTCTGTAGAGAACATTGAAAGGCGAATCGAGTTCAGATGTGGCGCAGCAACTGTGGCGTTTGCTCGCTGCTTGCTCTTGCGTCACAGGCAGGCACAAAGAGCATAAGATCTTGTTCTCATCGTAGAACCTCAACTTCTGCTACGATTCTTCTCAAAGCAACAATCCAAAAATGTCGAAACAGTCTTCGTCAACGTTTCAAAGTTCCAGCTTCAGCTACTCAAGCTCAAGCAGTAGCAGCACCTCTGATGGTGTCACCACCGGTACGCGCTCAGCACAACACGTCTATACCGATCCTCAAGGCAACACAACCGTCAAGACAGCCAACCAGAATATGGGAGAACCAATGGTACAAGACACTCGCCACTTCGACTCCAGTGGGCAAGAGCAAGTCGGTGCCTTAGGAAGCTCTGGTGCATCCACTCGTCGGAGGATCGAAGACGTTAGCGATGAGGATCAGGCCAAGAGAGATCGAGAGTACGAGGAGCGTATGGAGGATGAGTGAGTGTAGCCTGAGCCGGCTTATAATTCTCCATGCTGACATCGATCAGGTACGCCAAGCGTGAAGGTGGTGCGTGAGCAAGGCAGAGGTTGCCAAGTCAGTGCGACCTTTTGAAGATCGATGAGTGGTTTCTGTGGTGTGACAGGAGGATGTATTGCTGTACGGTAGCGCAGGATCGCAACTCTAGCTAGCAACCTCATTTTTGTTCCCGAAGTCCAGCAAGTAAGGGTCCTTGTAAAGCTTTGCGTAGGCTGGTCTGCTCAGACTGTTTCCGGCGACATTAATGTCTGTTTTGATGTCGTCGATCAGGCTTTGCATGTCCACGTAGTCAAGCTCTGGCCGTATAAACCCAAGTATTGAAACATTCATGTGGCTGCCATAGAAGTCCTTCTCGAAGTGGTGCATGATGTGAACTTCGACACTGCGCACAGTGTTCTTGTAGAATGGATTCCATCCAATAGACATGACCATAGGGTATACGGCGCCCTTGTCGGCCTCATTCTGGCTATCCCCATCCTCTCTATTTTGCTCTGATATCACAGCATTAAGGCTCTTGTACGTCTCTTCGGCCGCAAGATCGTATTTGGTATCAGTGCCGGGCGTGTGCTGAGCTGTGACCTGAGAAGGCGAGAGGCCGGCCCAACCGAAATAAACACCAGACTCTACATCTTCGTGTCCACCGACGCAAAGCCCGGAGAGAGGGATATTGGCAGTTGGTATACCGAGCTATTGGGCGCGCAACGTCAGCTTCAATATGCAGAATATACGAAACAAAGGAGCGCGTGCTGCTCCTGCGCGGCGGCAGAGTATTGGTATGACGGCGGCAACGTGCAGATGACACGCTGACTGCTGCACCGAACGCTCCCAGGGTGACGGCTACACGGTGCTGGAAAGCACCTGCGCATAGCCTGTGAGACCAACGTGACAGACACGCGCTGGCATTCAGGTCCCAGCGGTAGGGTGCAGCATGACAGCGGCTGATAGCTCGAACATCAGCCAAACCTCCTGCGAACACCCTTGCGCTCGTCGACTCGTTATGTGCCTGATCCCGTCCAGGTGCAGCAGTCGTATAGTGTTGTGATATGGAAGGATGCGCGGCGAAGCAGCAAGCACGTAACCTCAAAAGTCGGTACTCACATCTTTGCTGCCACGTCCAAATCCTTTGATTACTTTGCCGTCGAGCTTCAACGGGAAGGGAGGTTCTGGTCCATTTTCAGGGCCGGCGACTGTAGGGCGAGGACCGTCTGGACGCATTACGATCGTCGAGCTGGCGAGAGTGAGTGGTGTATCGTTGCATTTCTACAAAATGATTCATTACATCTTCGATAGTCGAAGTGAGCTGCGAGCTCGGCGCGGATAAGCTCGAGCTCACTCAATCGCACGTGACAGTTCCATTTAAGACATGAGGTTCTGTATCATTAAGGAGTTCTCTCGCGACAACGTATATGTGTCTTGCTGACTCTAATTAAGACGCTCGCCATGCACTACGTATCATGCAGCATGCAGTCATCAATGCCGTTAAACCTTTCTAGACTCCGTCATTCAGGTTGCCGCCTTGTTGCAACCGTTCCAGACGGTAGTCAATATGCATTTATGGTGTGCAATAACCCAACACCTTCCTTAAAACAGACGCATGTACCACAAGCACGCTCATATGACGGGGAGGAACTGTCATGTGTTAGTCTCGCATATCTCAGGCAGTGGCGGGGATCAGCAAACTTACATTCATGACAATCAGCATGGGAATGTCGAAGACATCGCGTTTCACGGTCCAGCACATTTGACACTCTACACGGCCATCGCGCTCTCCAAGCGCATGCATGCCGGCTTCGCCTCTGATCAATGGCTCGGACTTGTGATCTCCATGCTTCTTGATGCGTTTGCCATCATCAGCGACATGGTCGGTGGGTCCCCAACCAGGGTCTTCCTTGGTGCGGTACTTCAGCAGTGAACATGGAGCTTCCATAATGGAGGTCCGAGATGCGCCGAATGCCAGCTCCGAAAAGTCTTCGTAGAACTGGACCACGCTGTCTTCGTCCATAAGCTCAGCCAAGAACACGGGCTGAGGCCGTCCTGGATCCGCCTCGATGTTCGGTATCCTGGGCGTCACCGCTCCTCTAGAGCTAGTGCCTGTCTGTGTACCAGAAGAAGCTCCGCCAGTGTTAACGTTCAAGTTGGGTTCCTTTCCAAGCAGAATATCTCGTCTCCAGCCAGTGACGAGACAGAACTCCTTGCTAACCGCTGCGATCTCGCCGGTCCTTCGACAAATGACAGTGGGTGTGCCATAGTGGTTGACGAAAGTCTCGTATTCGCAAAGTGTTCGCTGGAAGCATTTCTCCATAAATATTAGATCGTCGTGGTTGAGATGCTGATTGCATGAGATGAAGGAAGGTCGAATCATGCCCAAAGCTTTAGCAATGCGCAAGACCTTCTTCTGTGGGAAGCGCTTTTGTAAGAGAGCTGTGAGTGCGTGAAATCCCTGGGTATATGAATATGGTTCTGTAACAGATGTGTAGACCTCCGATGTATTACGCCGCCGTTTTCGATCCATTTCGATATGAGGGTCACCAGGAAAAGGCGGTTGCTTCCGCGTAAACTGTGCCTGGGAAAGGCTCTGGCGCAGCAACTGGTCAGACTGGTTGTTCTGATCTGGTTGGGCAAATTGTGTCTCTGGGGACTGGGTTGCGGATTGATAACCCGTGAAATCTTGACTTTGTGAATGTGGACTCGCACCTGTGATCGACGAAGCTTGTTCGCCGATAGCATAAGCCTCTAAGCCATTATTCTGGTTCCCCCAGATATTGGTCGTGCTGCTTTGCCGCGAGCCTGCGTTGGGAGCATTTTGCCATGATGGAAAGCCTTGACTGTAGCCGCCGCCGCCGAAGCCTGGGTAGTGTGATCCGTCATATGATACGCTGCCCTGGTTTGAGTGGCCGCCCATTTGATTCATCGAATCTATGTCCGGTGTCCCGACAGCACCAGAAGAGATATGACCCAGCATACCAAACTCAAGCGCACCATAGTGGTTGCCGAAGTTGAGCTCTGATATGTTGAAGTTGAACAGCGATGGGTCGTTGGCGTCAAAATAGGTAGTATCAAAAGATTGACCAGCTGTGCCGATCGATGGTGTCTGATCAAGATTGCTATTGATTTCCTGGTTTGGGGATACCTGCTGGTTTGGCGTTGAGTGGTACTGTGTGGGCGTCTCGACGGTCTGAGCTGAGCCGAAGTCAGGCACCATACTGGCGCTGTCCATCATTGGCGGACCCATCGAGCCCTGCTGTTGAGCGTGTGTATATTGAGGGAATCCAGCAGCCGCGGTTTGCGGGAAATATGCTCCAGACTGACTCGCGGGCATTCCATGGGGACTGACGTTGGTCACTCCGGGTACAGCTGTCAAGCTTTGTGAGCCATTCATGGCATAGTTGTTGGCAGCGTAACCAGGAACCAGCGCCTCTGGGGGAGCATCATGGAGATACTTGGCTTTCTTGCGCACACCGTCATGGCATTGGTCCTGGAGACCTCGCTTGATGCATCTTAGACACGGACGTTCATCACCTGGTTGTTGTCAGCTGAATGTCCATATTGATCGACCCCTGGTTGGGGCTCGCTCGCCAATCTGGAGGACTTACCGCATGTGAGATGGGCTCGTTGACAGGCGAAGCAGGCTCGTCTCGCTTTCTTTCGTCGAGGGCGCGAAGGGTCCTTTGCATTGCTTTTGGCGGTTGAGCTGGAATTGGCATTGCCATTACTTGCTTGGGCGTTGGGTGACTTCTCCTCAGTCGAGGCACGCTCTTGCTTGGTCTCTTCTGCCATAATGCCTGAAGGGTCTTGCTCAGCGCCAGGTTCTGGAGAAGGGGACGCATCTTCGGCGTCGGGCGACATATTAACTCTCCCGCACTTCGACAGCCAGCACGAGGGCCCCTAGGATGGCGTGGATACGCAGGTTGCGCACAGGCCTCGTGCAAAGCTCGCGACCCACGTTGCTGCTGTGCGTATCCGTCGGTGTTGGCTCGAAAGGGCAGAACCGCCACACTGGACAACGACGGATCACGCGTGCGCGAAGATTACGCTGTGCTCGCTGCTTGTACGACGCTCCACTTCCACTTCCTGCAAATAAACTCTGCGGTCGAGCCCGAGACAGCTCTTGCAGTTCTTGCCAAACGTAGTGTCCGCCTGCTTCGAGACAGCCGGCCTCGCCCAGCACCCTGCCCTGCGCACACTCCACAGCACTATCTCACAATCTCACACACTCCTTCGTGAGTCCCCTCTCACAGCCTGAGCGCTCGCTAATGGCGGCCGCGCGGTGTCACGTCCGTTGCCAATGAGCAGCACGCAAAGCACGCATGCGGCGGATCAGTCCGGCACGAGGGAATGGGACGCTGCTGCTGTGATCAGTCGCAAAAGCGTGTGCGATTGGCAGCGCATCAGGCCCGAGGGAGCGTCTTCGTTTGGTGTTGTGTAACTTCGCTTCTATTCACGCAGCCATTCCAGAGCGCGCAGAGCAACGGCGTGTGCGATTCCCAGCGCGAGGGACCTGACGGCCACGAGGCGATCAAGATTAGGTCCTGCGTACAGAGTCTGCTGTGTATGCCCTGCAGTGCGAATTACTGTGAACAGCCCCAGCGCACGCTTTCTGCGCCGTATTGCCCTGCCCTGCACCGTCTGTGTCCTCTCACTGCTGTAGCACGCAGAGAGCTCGTATCTCGCTCTTGTCGCGGACTGAGACAATCCTGTCTGGCCCTGTCTCTCCCACTCGCGCTGCTGCTGCCCTGCCCTGCCCTGCGACGATGCGCGCGAGAATCTCTATCGGAGTAGTGACTCGTCCCGATCTGCAGCAATATACTGCGCTGCACTGCACTGTACCTGATCCCAGCGCATGCTCTCCGCGCAGCCTGCGAGGTCTACCTGTGCTCTAGCTCAGCCAAAAGGTGGAGTCAGCTTGGTCTGAGTTTTGCTGCAGGTCAAGGTTCCCTCCCGCCGCATCGATCCAACCGCTGCCAATGCCAACCTCCCTCCACACAATTCTGCATCTGCCCTCGCCAGGCCCATCCGTCACTCATCTATCATACCCGTCATACTCACTCTCCCTGCGCGCAACTCGTCTCCTTCGAGCCGCCCGCAGACGTGAACTGTCCGCCACGTTCTCGAGATTCGCGGCAGCCGCTGTCACCGCCTTTCTGGGGCCGAGCACGGCGATACGAAAGCGCCTACGCGCCGAGGCAAGGGCATCTGGGCCGTGCGATCTGATGAGTGGCAGAGATCTCTGGCAGTGGCCATGCTCCTGTGTTGCTCAGCAGTGTCACGTGGCATGGACAGGGCTATCAATGACGAGCGAAGCAAATTACTCCTGGGCTTGTCCACGGCAGGCGGCTTGCCCTGCTGATGAATTGCGATTCTGGCTCTGAGGCAGCGAGTCTGCGGCCAAGGCGCTGACCTGCGAGCACAACAGCATCGATCCCAATCTCCAACCTCTACGCTGTGTTCTACAATGTTGCCGCAAGATACGAGCCATGTGCTATCTAGAGCCACGAGTCTTCTGCGTGTCTCTTCTGTGCTGGGACAACCATTAATGCACTGCGGTGGAGCCTCTGGAATGCTGGGACGCTGAGATGCAGTACTACCACTCCTATCCGCTATTTGTAGTATCGACCTACGATTGGCAACCATCTACGATTTCCTGATCCGGCTACCTTGCCAGCGCAAAGCGCGAATTGCCCCTGTACTTCTTCCCATAGTAGAAAAATAGGACGGCTTCAAACGTCAGTACCAATGCCTTACCACGGCGCTGGAGAGTCGTCGACACTTACGGAACGGCGTCATCGCCAGAGCAAGAAAGCTAGTTCAGCGATTAGCACTCGTCCGTTTAGTGATCTGTCGAACATGCGCTCACCCAAGGAGCGTCGTTGCCCATTGGTACCCGAGTCCTGTTTGCAAATCAGTTGACCGCTCTTTTGACGAAACGCCTGGAATGGCAACTTGCGTTCAAACATTTGCACTCCGAATAATGGCCAGCCTATTGCAGCAGGTCAGTCAGGCACAGGCACACCCGTCTAGGCGCAGGATCTTCCGGGGCTGTGGAGCATTGCCCTGGATCTTGTTTAAGCATCGACTGTAAGCGGCACTCAATGAGCCCGAGCGCAGGAACAAGACAGCCTCGAGTCAATACTGAGGCGCCAGACGCAACAAGAACCGACCCTGCGTGGAGTCTATACTGGGCAGCCTCCACAGCCCTTGCTCCCACAATTAGTGACTTACCTGCGGCAAAACTTGACCTTGCGAATGAGTTGGCTGCCAAAGCAGATGCGGCGTAGAGAGGATAGCTGGCGTCTGTGAGTCAAGGGCACCCGCATAATCCATTTGGCATCATAGATCGCCTCAGCAGTGGCTTGCCGCTTGATGGTGAACTTACGCTTCAACCAGGAACGTGAAAATGCCACTAAAGCAGCTATAGTAGCATCTCCCATTAGCAAGCTTGTCGAAGAAACCCTGCGAGAATCATCTCAACCACTTACAAAATGTTGCCTAGCCCAAAGAAGCTGGAAAAGACGATCGGCACTGTGCGTGTTCCTCAGCATACGCAAGAATCTTATCGATCGCGCGCAGACCCACCTATCCAGTGAACGTAGGAAAATGTCCTGCATATTACAACAATTAGGAGTTGTGGCCGCGTGTACATACGAGGCGGAGAAATGTACTTACGTCCAACCAAAGCCTTTCGAAAGCACGTGTTAGTCCTGCTTGCTATATGTTGTACACCATGTTGAACGTACCGAACAAGCTGACCGGAACAATCAAGGCACCTCTGTTGATGATGAAACTGCATGTCAGCAATATGTGTCTCGTATCCAGTTCGGTGAGCGAGCACTGGACAACTTACAGAATTGTGGGAGGTAACCGAAACTCGGGCTCGCTGACACCGTCGTTGTTCTCCACGAGGCGAATGTAATTTTTCCGCCATAATGGATCGCAAGAGACACCTGCAAGCATGCCGACGAAGATGCCTGATTTTTTCAGTTACATTGACCTCGTAATAGGGATTGAGTTTAATGTGGTTGCTCATACCGAGAAATGTCAATCCTGTCTGCCCTGATGATGGTGGTGTGTCAGCTGTCACTTCATTCTCGCAATACGATACAGCACAGATCTTCGACGTACACTCATTGAAACCGTGATTATTCTGGAACACGACTGCGAATGCCTGCATACCATTAGCCGGCGAGCCGCTTGCTCGCACGATGATGCAAATGAACATACTCCAAAGAACCTGAAACGCGCGATCGCACATATTAGTCCACGTGGCAAACGGAAACAGTCCCCCGGGTCTTCGAACGTACAAGTAGAGTATTCCTGCTTTGCGTTAGTCTACGAGATGTCAATTGTCGTTCATGCAGGGAAAACCATACCGAGCAAGATGGCCGAGAGCAAACACAGATTTAGACACATCTGTTCGAAGAATAGTAGTTGGAATGGACGGATGCAAGACCATAGAACTGTTCTAAGAACAGATCTGTTCATGATCTCAATGGGAGCTTTCCACTGATGTTGTTTGTTTGGTCAGTTCGTATACTGCTTGTTGAGGAAGATGCATGAGCCGACGACTTACGCGCTGGTCGCCCGTTTCTTGACGAAGTTTGATGGCTTTTCTCCGGAGGAGGACTGGAGCGTCTGAACGATGGAAAATTTGGACATTAGCACTTCTCGTGTTCTGGTCTCCGGGGACATAATGGAAACTCACAGGTCTCTGGAACGAAGGTGACGAGCAAGAGCCATTGGACACCAGCCCATATGATTAGGACATACTACGCGAGGATCAGCATACTATGCTACTGGCAGTACTATACACGAGACATGGACGAAGCGCTCCATCTCAATATCGACAGCGTGCCAGCCACTTCACTGACGGGGCCACCACAATCGTAGTCAAAGTAGATCGTCCTGTTTTTCCACGCAATCGAATGGATCTATGGTGCTCGCCCAGATCTCGAACTCGATCACATCCCAGCTGTCAACGTGTCATGCGCGAAGACACCAGGTTCTCCAGGGCAATGCGGTCTTAAAGGCCATCATGAGAAGATCGCTGACCACCTAGCCCTCAGACAAACATGATCACATTGGAGCAGCAGTCGATCGACCATCGATCGGCTTGTTCTGTGCATCGCGGCGAACAGCGAGACCGGGGTCGACAAAAGAGAAGGAGATAGACTTACAAATGTCCATCGCCAATCAGTATACTGATTGGTAAATCCTGATATCTCAGTCAGCAAAACGCACAAGGATACAAACCCTCATCGAAAGGCTCCCGGTGAAAAGCCAGGATCTTCGTAACAATGTAAAGCCAATACTGACCTCCCATCACAGGACCTGCATGACAAAACCATCAGCAAACGAACCCTTCCATATCTCCCTTTGGCATACTCACCCAACTCCGGTCCAACAAACGGACTAGCAGTATACACCATCATCGGCGCACTCAACTGATCTTTACGGAACATATCCCCCACCGTCCCACCCGCAACAC
Organism: Pseudocercospora cruenta; assembly: GCA_013365205.1. Taxonomy (NCBI): domain Eukaryota; kingdom Fungi; phylum Ascomycota; class Dothideomycetes; order Mycosphaerellales; family Mycosphaerellaceae; genus Pseudocercospora; species Pseudocercospora cruenta. The sequence continues at coordinate 464,963 of JAASFE010003719.1, forward strand.
TCAAAAACGCAGAACCCGCCAACCCATCAAAAAACCTCACAAAAAGCATACAAGTAATGTTATTCGCAACAGCACAAGGAATCAACCATATCAAATACATCCCAAAAGCACAAATATAAACAATCCTCCTTCCATAAAACTCGCTCAAAGGACTTAAAACCATAGGTCCCAATCCTAATCCACAAACAAATGTCGTCAACCCTAATGTCGCAACCTCTCTCGAAACATGGAATTCCTTTTCTAATTGTTTATATGTGCTCGTATACATCGCACTAGCGCAGGTGACGCACAAAGAAGATGCGGAGATGATGATAACGATGAGCCATTTGCGACCGGTTGGAAGGTTTTTCGGATTATAGGGGTCATCTTCGCCTGAGAATTGGACTTCGTAGGCTTTATCTGGGTCTTCAAGATCTTTGGTTGGTGAGACTGGAGATTCGGGGTCGGGTTGATCGATTGTGTAGCCGTCTTGGAGATGGTAGGAGCGTTGGGATCGAGCTGAGGAGCGGGAACGGGAGAGTTGGAGGGGAGGGGCGGAGAGGTGGTGGTGTTTGCTAGGGGTTTTTGTGCTTTGTCGTGTAACTCGTTCATCTTCGTCTTGGGATTCGGGGTCTTCTTGCCGTTCTTCTATTTCTTCTTTGGTCCTGCTTTCTTGGCTTGTTGGAGATATTTGCTGCTCTTTTTCCAATGCTTGTTTCTCCAAATCCACATCCAATGGGACTTTTTCTGAAGCCATTGTGCTTTTGTCCGAGAGCTCGCCCCCGCAGTTGTCGGCTGTCGTGAGTAAATTGCGATTTCTGAGGAATTCTGGCTATGCGATACTTCGCGCTGAGAACATTGTTAAGGCAATGAAGATGTGAATACAAGGAACAATGACAAGGAGAAGGAAATGATTGACACGTCAAGATGTTGATTGGAAATGCGGAATAAGAGCTCTCCCCCAAACCTACCATGACTGCGAATCTGTTTAACCATTTGCGGTACCACTTGCGGGTACGTCACAGAGTGTTTATGCGCTAGTCTGGCTAGTGCGATTGAGGTGCAGACAACATCCGATCCAAAAGCCGAAGCGACTTCTCCAAACACTCTTAGCCGCACGTCCCGATCGGCTTTGATGCTCAAGTTTGGGTATCATCAAATATGATATAGGGCGTTGACGCTCTTGACTGATGGGAGAGTGGATCCTCGAAATCCGTGAACTCGGCCTCGCTCATTTCAAAAACGCGAATGACGGCGAGCCTTGGATGGTTTCGGCCGTAAGGCGAGCAATCACCAGGCGGTGCCAGGGCTACCCATACTGGCTCGCCTCGCGGGCCAAAATCGATGGGCAAAAGGTCCTTGTACCATCGAAGTCCAGATCATACCGCAAGTCCATTGTCGAGGTAAGTCATGAAGTGAAGGATCCTCGAGAGATCACTCATGGTCATAACTCTGAACAGCGCACCTTTCAGCGATGCTGCTTGACGCCGGCTTATTGCGAAAATGGGTACTTCGGGGGTAATTCGGAGCCCGCGTGGTATATTCGAATTGCTAAGCACTTAATAGTCTCCTCATGAGATATGTGCCTGCAGACCGCGATTGCCCACAGCCATGGCTCGTTGCAGCTCGCGCTCTTCCTCACGAAGGTTGCGCTTTGCTCGAGCCTCATCCTTTTGACTTCGTTGTCGCTCCTCTTCGACTTTGCGCTCTCGCTCTGCCATGGCTTTCTCGCGGCGCTTCCGCTCCTCGCGTTTCCTTTCGTCCTCCGCTCGCTGCTCATCGCTCTTGTCACCATCCTCAGGTGCAGGAGCAAGCTTCTTGACGAAGGTCTCGATAAGAGGATCTCGGACGGTTGGCGAAAGACTTATGAAGTGAAGATGCGAGAGCAGTTGCTGCGGCAAGGAGTCAAGTCGCGAATCCCGGTTCAAGGCCTTCAAAGGCAAGCTCTTCAGAAGCACTTCTAGGTCAGCCTTGCGTGTGCTTTCTGGCAGCTTGAGCCTGCTGATGTGGTCGCGATAGAGCCTTTCCCGATCTTTGTCGCTGAGCTTGCGATCGTTCATTTCTCCTTCGCGCTTGTACTTGCGCTTGAATTCTGGCCAGTACAGCTTTGGGGTCGCCTTTTCCTGTAGAAATGCCAAGTATGGTATTTTTGGATCCAGCTTCTCCATAGCTGCCCTTTCAGCCTTCAGCTCCGCTGCCCTGTCTCGAGCCCAAGCATCGAACACTTCTCGTCGTGCTTTCATATTCGGCAATACTGTGTAGCGATCGTCGTTCAAAATGCTTGTCTCTGACTCGTCTGCAATGATCTTCTCCCAGGGCGTGAAAGGGCTGATCTGGTAGTCGTAGAGCAAGTCTCTGAACAGGTTGACGGCATCTTCATCACTCAAGTCTAGACCTTCCGCGCCGTCTTCCCAACCAGCTTCAGGTTCTTCGCCATATTCGCCTGGATCAAGACCGTACTCTTGACCCATCTGTGCCAGCTGCCACTCAATATCATCTTCGCCAAATTCGACTGGCGCATCTTCTGGTGGCTCATCCCCTTGCCCTGGCTGCGGTTCTTTCTCTCTAGATTGCTGCGGTTCTTCTTCATCGCCTTGTTCGCCTTCAGAATCCGTGACTTCAACAACTTCATACTCACTATCACTTTCCAAATCATGACCTTGAGGGTGTAATGGCTCAACTGCTCTGGCTGCGGACTTTGCATCCTCTTCCTCAGCATGCTCAGCTTGTGCTGCCAGCTCGGCCATCATAGCTTCTTCATCTTCCCGCTGAAGGCTTTCACTTCTCCTCCGGCGACTCCTTCCCTCTTGGTCAGCAGCGTCGTTCACCTCGGCGGCTTTGCTCTGCTGTCGCATCTGCTTGAGTTGCTCCTCTGCCCACTTGGCATTGTCGCTCTTTTCTTTTTGCTCTTTCTCCCATTTCTCAAACTCTCGTACAGCAGGCCAAACATCGTCCGGAATGCGCCAGAAGCTCTCCTTGGTCTGGGTGTTATGCACGAAGCGCCTACGAAATTTTGTCTTCACCAATATCCAAGGTTCATGGCCAGGTAGGGCATGCTTAGACTTTGGCTTGTCCTTCTCATTGCGTGGATCATACGGTCGTCGCCGCTGCTGCTGCTGAGAGTGCGCTTTGGGCTCCCGCGGCGGCCGAAAAGGTGTGTACTGGTCCTCTGTGCTGCCATTTGCAGCTTGCCAAGTCTCATCTGCCTCATCGTCGCCGCCAAGAGGCACAAAGTCGTCGTTAGCAGCAAGCGTCGGCGACGATGTGCGTTGTCGCTTCTGAGGCGACTCCATGTCCAAGGAGTGCTTGTCGTAGTGACTATGTTGTGAATGTGTCGTGAAGGCAAGGCTTGAAATGTTGGAGCTCGGGAAAGCTGCGGGCGATGCTCACGATGTCAGTGCGCGACGCGCTTGCCTCGTTTGCCTGGAGAGCTCCAAGTCCAAGCATGTGAACATCCCGTCCACCAAGAAACATCATCACCATCGACAACTCTTCTGCGCAATTACTCACTGGACTCTGTCCTTGGAACCAACTAGCACATACCATCGGAGCGTGAGAACATAGTGTAATATACCGCAACCATGTCGAGACGCTACGACAGGTATGCGCTGCCTCAGTGTACAGCCATGCTCCATTACATCTAACCATATTTCTTAGTCGCACGACCATCTTTTCGCCTGAGGGCCGTCTCTATCAAGTCGAATACGCCCTTGAAGCCATCTCACATGCCGGTACAGCACTCGGAATCCTCGCCACAGATGGAATCGTCCTCGCAGCAGAGCGCAAGGTCACCAGCAAGCTCCTGGAGCAAGATACAAGCGCCGAGAAGCTGTACATTCTGAACGAGTGCGTAGTATCATCCTAGCCATCTAGCTTCGCTATGCTGACCTCCTTGATAGCAACATGATTTGCGCCGTTGCAGGCATGACCGCAGACGCCAACATCCTCATCAACTACGCCCGACAAGCCGCCCAGCGATACCTCCTCACATACAACGCCGACATCCCATGCGAACAGCTTGTACGGCGGCTGTGCGATCTGAAGCAGGGTTACACACAGCACGGTGGTCTGCGGCCTTTCGGTGTGTCCTTCATTTATGCGGGATGGGACAACCAGCGTCAATTCCAGCTATACCAGTCAAATCCATCAGGCAACTACACCGGTTGGAAGGCTACGAGTGTCGGCGCGAACAATGCAAGCGCTCAGTCATTACTGAAGCAAGACTACAACGAGGAGTGCACCTTGAAGCAGGCATGCGAGTTGGCGGTGAAGGTGCTGAGCAAGACTATGGACAGCACGAAGTTGTCGAGCGAGAAGATCGAGTTCGCCACAGTCGGCCAGACGGAGAAGGGCACCATTTATCACAAGCTGTGGGCAGCTGAGGAAATCGATGCGCTGCTCAAGGAGCATGGTCTTGGCAAGGCCAGTGAGGAGGAGCCAGCTGCATAGACGTTGGGAAGACGGTAATGAGAAATGTGTACAATAACAAGCATGAGCAAGGCGTACGGCGGTATCGTGCGGCCCGCGATGCCTGGAGCTACTGACCATCAAGGCTACTAAGGTCAACGGTGAGCATGTGAGAATGTGAGGTTCATTTGAACTGAGTCACCGTCTCACCTTCTTACATTCGAGGCGCTTCCAACAAGAATCTGAGTGAAAGCGCGCTGCTGCTGCGACGTTATTTGTTTACTCTCATCAACACCCAACTCGAACATGATCACAGTCACATACCACTAACGCACAGCACTAACCACAACACCGACACCACCCAGCATGTCGCGCGTCATCAGAGCCAAAGGCTGTTCAGCCAAAGACCTCGACCTACACTCCAAAGAAGCCCTCCGCTGGCCAACCTTCAAATTCGAGCCTCTCCAAAAAGTCCAAGTCCCCATCGCAATTTTCACCTCCTCCAACCCCTTAGGCCTCTGCCTCGCGATCAAAGAATGGCTCTTCCAATCCCTCGATAGCCGCCTATACGGCTACCCAGACATGCTGCGAATGGAAAGCCAGGATCTAGATACCCTCCAGCTCAAGACAGAAGGTAAATTACTCCTCCTCGAAGGCGCGACAGTCCTCGACAGCAACGGCGGCAGCGGGCGAAAAGACAGTGGCGTAGGAATATCACAATCCGCAGCAGGAGCCCAGATCGGGATTTTGGGAGTTTTCACGCCAAACGACTCGAATGTGAGGTGGTTTTATTCAGCAGGTAAAGTCAAAGTCTCGAAACCCACTCCCTCATTCTTGCTGATTCGTTTTTTTTAGTCCCATACAAATACCTCCTCCTGCACCTAACCTCCGAAAAGCTCCACCTCTTGTCTTTATCGAAAATTTTGGAACCTGGAACAAAACACCACACCCGACTCTACGCTTTTCTTCAAACAGCTTTTACAAAAGCTATACATATCCCCGAGGCACCGGATTACCTCAACGCCATGAGCATTACAGATTACGCTCCAGAGATTTCGGACCCGGAAACTGCACTCGACCGACTGCTTGCTTTGGATTCTATCCAGTCAGGAAAAGAATATCTAGATCTCAGCTCTGATCGATACCTCCTCGAATTGGAAGTTGCGGAGAGAGAGATCGCTGCTGTCGTAAGTTTCCCCCTACTCCCTTCGTTCTCTAATCCGAACTGACTTTCTTTTCTGCTAGTTGGGATTACATTGTGCCGAATACCTCCTTATCAAACGAACATTTTTCAAAGAATTCTTTATCGAATGTCATCGCTCTTCGGAAACTAAGAGAGGTGGGAAGGTGAGGACTGATCACGCGCATTGTCATTGGTTAGAGGAGGTGTATGGGTGGAAGAGTACGAAGAGTAGGAGATTGGTTGCTGCCTGGAAGGAATTGGGGATGTTGGAGGAGGGGAAGTTTAAGGGGTGGATTGATGCTGGTGGGATGTTGGAGACGATGGAGTGAAGAGGACAGCATGAAGCTGCGCGAGGACGCTACGGTTCCATGCCGGAGGATGAAGACGCATGTCCTCTCAAATCCGTATTCCGTTATTCAAATCCTGCTCATATCCAACACTCAATTGCGGAACTTGTTGATATCTTCCCCTTAGAATCTGTCGTGTGTTCTGTAAGACTTGGATATAACTCTGCCTTGGGCCGAATTGCTTCATGCATTCTAGAAACGCCCAGGACATGGCACCGACGTGACTGCCAGCGATTGACGCATCCGCCGATGTCTGATCGTCTCGGCATCCGGAGTACATCCAGATCTGCTTTTGTTGTTCACCTGCATATTCTTGTGCAAAGTCTTGGGTTCCGAGACTGTATTGGTCGGTCTCTTCTTGTTGGTGAGTGAGGCCTCGAAAGAATGAAGTTGCTCCGGCGAAGAGTTGTCTTGCTTCTCCGACTTTGTCGAACGTGAAACCTCCTTGTATCAGATGAGATGCGGCGCCGACGAGACGCATGCCTGTGATTTGATTAGGACGGCTCGATCGGGGTTAGAAATTCGTCGCAGTGAGATACGTACCTGCTTGGACGTTGTCCAGCATTGACACGTTGCCGTCCTCGTCGCTTCGATAGACGTAAGGCAACTCGATAGCAGAACCACTGTGGCAGCAGTCGAAGATGACGAATAGGGTGCTGTTGGGCGGGAGACATGTCACGAGCGTTTTATGCAGGATTCCACTCGGGATCTGACCATTCCTTTCGAAGTCGTATGGCACCTGCACTGAGTTCAGAAAGGATTACTGGATGGTGTCAAAAGCCTTACGATTGTGTCGTCGAACCCACTGGTTCTATAACCACCCGTGTCTGCTACCTGGCCTCCGTGTCCGCTGTAATGTCTGTGTGATGGCGACAATTAGCATGTATTTAGCATAAGAGACGCAAGTCAAGGAGCATAGGAGTCGTACAAAAAGTTGACCGTCCCTGGATCTTGCACAAGCCAATGCATAGCTGCAAGCATATTATGCCCGTTTGGCCACATTGGCTAGTCACAACATCAGTCATGTGTCATGGGCGTGTGAAAAAGGAAGAGACCAACTCCACTAGGATCTGTACGCTGATCGTCTGATGGAAAGATGTTAGCGTGAGCAACTGAGAGCTTGCGGGCCTTTGAGTTGCTTCAACACCTACCGCGTAGTATTACTTGTGAATTGCGATCTGAAGGATAGCCCATTGCCGTGAGAAACTCCCGCATATTTTCAACGTCTTGGTGACAGCCTTGAAGCTCGTGTTTGCTGCCGACGTAGTTGATCCCTATAAGTAAGGACTTCTTTCGCAGTCCTCCACCACCTTGTCGATACATGGTGAAGATGTGATTGAGAGTGCTCTGTAGAGGTAGAGGTTGCTTGATCTAATAAAGAGGACCAATATGGTCTTCAGCAGCTGAGCCACCAGCTGAACGAAGCAGTAAGTGCGATTCTGATGAGGAATTGTGTATGGACCTCAATGCTTTCGAGGCTGTTTCTTGGCTGTTGATATGTGCCTGAAGATCAGCTCCAGCAACCCGGTAGCGCTGCACACGCAATCGCGGCTCTGCGGGATCGGTGCTGATGTCACAAGTGAGAACGGCACGTGGATTGGCGTAGTGAGCGTGTACATGAGCATACGACCGAGCGGTATAGAGGTCGCATGAAGCTTCGACCTAGGCCAGCCATCGTTGTCCAGGACCACATGGCTGACCGATGGGCCAAGGCGTGGTTGGAAGCCATGCAGCTATCTAAATAGTTCCTGGTGGCAAGACGATCTGCCCAGTAAGAATTATGGTCTGCACGACTTTGCACTGAAGCAGACTTGCGAGCCACTGCAAATAGCAAAGAAACTCAGCAAATCTCCTGCCATTGGATTGTTGTTGTTTTGTTGTTGTGGTGAGAGATGGAGCGATGTGCAGGAAAGCGCTGGTAGGTGCACGCTCAGCCGAAGATTCGGCAAGCATCCCAGCCCAGAAAGCGACGACAACACAGTGACAGCCACCTGAACCACACACTTGTGTACATCTCGCTGGCACCACTACTTCACCTGTGCTGCGCACGTCCTCGACCGTTACTGCTTCTTCACTTCTCTCACCGGTCCCTACCATACTATGCTGCTGTCGTTCGACTACTGAGGATTGTTCTCACAGTCTGGCGCGTGTTGGCTTTGAGCGCGTCGGTCGTTGCCCCGCAACGTCTGAACACGCCCGGGCGGCTTGCTTGCTTTGCTTTCAAAGGCAAGCTTCACAGCAGACCAGAGCAGACGCGCATTTTCGGCGCACATCCGCATGGCAACAGCAGTATCAATACCACGACTCCTGGACGCGACAGTCGACATGGCCAGCAGACGACTGCCATTGGCCGCTGTGCCCAATGCCGTCAACTCGCCCGTCCGCAATGTTGCTGCTATCAGCGGCAAGCGCACGCGAGCCCAAGCTGGCGATGCTCGAGAAAGCACATATGGCCAGCCACCTACCAAGAAGCAGGCTCTAGCCTACCCAAACGAGGATGAAGAGAACGTCGACCCCAGGCGGAGGCGCGGTGTGTCTGCTGCCGCTCAGGACAAATTCGAGGAAGTCTTTTCCAAGCGGAGCAACAATTCGCAGCCCACCGCTTTCGAGAGGAAGCTCGCGTCTGCTCGTGAAAAGAAGACCACACCTCAACCGCGTACCCTCGATCGCACGCAAAAGCAACAAGCCGACAATCTCGAATCTATCCGACAATGGCAAAAACACTACCGGCGCCAGTTCCCACAATTCGTCTTCTACTTCGACAATGTGCCAGAAGATGTCCGGCACAAGGCTATGCGGTCAATCCGCATGCTTGGAGCTCGTGAAGAGAAGTTCTTCTCCAAATCAGTCACCCACGTCGTCACGACGCGTAGTGTTCCTGCCGAGGCCAACAGCACCAGTCCAGACGATGAGGGCAAGTACGATGGCAAGCAGGATGCTGCTCAGGTAGAGTCCACGCAAAGCACTGCTCCAGGTCAGCGGCGGACTGCCACGCTTCTTGATGCCGCATCGCGTCGTGCTCAACAGCAATCCTCGTACGCGCATCAAAGCATTGATGTCCGCAGACCGCAAGATTCAGGTGCGGACATCATTGCGAAAGCTCGTGCACTCAGCATCAAAATATGGGCACTGGAGAAGCTTCACCGTGTACTCGACACCATCCTCGACAATGAGACTGGCGAACCGATGGTGGATACCCGCGCTGCGAACAGGGCCCCGAACAGAGCTACTACCCAAGATGTCGACCTGGAACAGTTGCTCCGTCATGAGAAAGTCAGAGGTCCTGCTGACCGAGACATGAATGTTGTGGCGCAGGATATGGTATCCCTTCGCGGCGCTTACATCTACATACATGACATGGACGAGAAGACCAAGCCAGTCATGGTCCGTGAGTATCAGCGACCACAGACGAAGGAGCAAGGCAAGTGGCCTCAATTCCGACTATCAGGTCCTGGAAGATGTCCTTTCATAGAGGATCCCAACCACGCCAAGAAGGCAGCTCAGGATCGTGAGGCACGAACATCGAAGACTCAGGATATTGCTCACCGTACGACTCGCCAGAATGCAGCTCTGGTAGAGCGTGAGGTCAATCTCAGACGCTCACCTCGAAAGCTTGCCCAAGCTACCAACCCTCCCATGAAGCAATCGCAACCGACGATCCAACCTCCTCCCACGCGACGTCAATCCTCCACCGAGGTCACTCCAGCTTTCTTCAACAGCACTGCTGCCAACATGCGAGGCCTTCCACGCATGGTTCGTGGTGAGCCAGTGGCATCTGGTGTTCAACCATCCAACGTGACATCTGCCATTCGGTCCCAAGCGATTTCATCAACTGCGATATCTTCCACCGCTCCTGGTCTTCAGCGCCGCTTCGGTGACTCGAAAGAAGTCTCACTGTTGAAGCGCAAGGTCCTAGCATCAAACCACAGCGTTCCATCCTCTTACGCAAACGATGTGAGAGCCGCGATTAATGATGATCAGTGTCCGCCGCCTCGAGCAGCAAAGCGCAAAGCTCAGGAGACACTCGGCGTGGTACAGGAAGATGAGGATGCTGCCGAACAATGTCGAGGTCGTGCCACTGCTACTAAGCGCAAGAAGGTCCCTGAGAAGGACCCGAAGCCGGGTTACTGCGAGAATTGTCGTGACAAGTTTGACGATTTTGAAGAGGTAAGCATTCATGCTCTGGAGGCTATCGAATTGTTGCTAACTGGATGTAGCACATTGGCTCTCGCAAACACCGGAAGTTCGCAATGACCTTGGACAACTGGCGCGACTTGGATGCGCTGCTTCTTCAACTGAAGCGTCCGCACAAGCACGAGATCCATGAGCACTGAGGCGTCTTTCCGACCCTATACCTTTGCACGATGAAGACGACAGCTGGCTGTTCAGCTTAATTGATAGACTTTTGTTCCTGCAGAGCAGCGTTGACGCGGCATTTTTGTTGACTGCTGTCGATGTGTACAGCATTGCATTTCGTACTCAAGCGGCATAGCGAAGGTGGTGTCTGGGCGGATAATGTTGTCTTTTTGAGGTCAAGCATGGAAGCATGAGCGGTGCATGCTTACGAGCTTGGGACTAGCATGTGACACGGAGCATCTATTGAATCATGTGGTAGAAAGCATAGCACGACCGTGATGCATCAGGTTGTGCGTAATAAAGAATTCAGCTACACACATGCAGGCTCAACTCTAGTCATCCTAATCTTGCCTGTGCCATTCTTGCAAACCTGAATGCCTGAATGTTGTGTAGCAAGACTCTCGTGCTTGCCTCTTGTGTGCTTCACTCTGCAGCTCCAAAGCTGAACTTTAAACTTGCACCTGTCTTCCATCAACACACTTCTCGAGGACTAACACAACCACCACAACAAAATTTACTCACTTCAAAACCAGCAACCATGTCCTCACCCTCTCCAAGCCCCGACCCCTCAGACCCCGATCAAGAAGATGAAGAAGAAGAAACCACAGCACCCGACATGCCAATGACAATGTCCGCCTCCATCGTCCTCGAACATCTCCCCAAAGACGCTTCAAAAGCTCTAAATACTGCTGGACAACTCGAGCAAGACAAAAGTGAGCGGCGAGCGAAGCGAGTTGGCGAGCTTGCGAGCCCAACACCTCCCTCTTTCTATCCCTATATAAGCCTTCTCTGGTTCGCTTCGCTCACCTACTGACTTCGCTCCGCTCAGTTACCGTTCGGCTGTCGCCTCTACCGAATACTCCAGCATTAAAACAGCCAAGGTTTAAATGTTCCAGTCACCAAAGATTTGAATATATTGTTAGGTTTTTGAGGAGGAAGTTACAACTTAAGGATCATGAGAGTGTTTTTTGTTATGTGAATAGTGTTTTCGCTCCGGGACTTGATGAGGGAGTGAGTATGTGTTGGCAGCGAAGCTGCTAATAGATGGTCGAAAGCATGGAACATTTGCTGATATGGAGATGCAGGTTGGGAATCTTTGGAGGGTGAGCTGAATATCGAGAATATGGCTTGGGAGACGGGACGAGAATGGATGGTGCTAACGTTTGGTAGTGTTTCAAGGTTGGGGACGATTTGGTCGTAAGTTACAGCATTACGCAGGCGTTCGGATGAGGATGAATGGGGACGTTTCAGAACGAAACGATGAATGATGCGGTCTCTCTAAGTTCTATTGGAATATATGAATGCTGCGAGTAAGAGGTTCTCTATGGCCTGATCTAATTACTCGTTATCAGCAGCCTTCTTAAACTCAACAACATCCTCCGCCTTCATAGGATAAGTATGTTCCGGCGCAGGATACCTCCTCTCCTTAACCTCTTTCCTATACAATTCCAAAGCCTTCGAACTCTCCCCCCAAAGATCCCCAAACCTCTTCACAAACTTCGGCAAAAACCTCCCAGGAGGAAAATATCCAGCCATATCCACCTGCACAAGCACTTGTCCACTCGTCCCATTCCCCGCCCCAATCCCAATCGTAGGGATTTTTAATTTTCCCGTCACAATCTCCGCAACCTCAGCAGGAATCGCTTCCAAAACCACTCCAAAAGCTCCCGCATCTTCCACAGCTCTCGCATCAGCCAAAACTCCCAAAGCCCCACTAACACTCTTCCCCTGAACCCGAAACCCTCCTAAAGCATTCTGTCTCTGCGGCGTCAGTCCAATATGTGCTAGAACCGGTATCCCCGCCATCGCAATCTTTCGAATCTGAGGAACCATCTCCCTCCCACCTTCAAGTTTCACAGCATGAACATTCCCCTCTTTAACCAACCTTATAGCACTCTGCAACGCCTGCTCCGGAGATACTTCATAAGATCCCATTGGTAAATCTCCGACTATGAAGGGTGCTTTTGCTCCTCGGGTTACGCTTCGACAGTGGAGGAGCATGTCTTCGAGTGTGACTTGTGATGTGTCTTCATAGCCCATTGCGACCATGGCGAGACTGTCTCCGACGAGAATCATGTCCATGCCAGAGTGTTCGGCGACGTGAGCTGAAGGGAAATCGTGGGCTGTGATCATTGTTATGGGTTCGTGTTTTCGGTATAGGGATTGGAGGGTTTGGAGAGTGGTTTTTTTGCGGTTGGAGGAGGTTCCTGAGGCGCTGTGGGAGGAGTGTCGGACATGGGTGCTGGTGATGATCGCATGTTGTCGTGAGGGCAGTAATGTGTATTGTTGTAGTAATGTTGTATTTCTTCTGATTAGAGCACGCGACATGCTTGCTAGTTGTATCCTCGTCTTTCAGGGTGGTTTTGTGTTATGTGCTTCTTCTTCTGAGTATGGTGGAGAGGGTGTAATATGGAGCGGATCCATCTCTTACAGACGAGCGGGATGAGGGAACGGTCTGGTTTGAAGCTGTTCACAAGTTTACAGTGCAGACCTGAACACGACCACAAAGAATGTCCTCGGCTTTGCGACCCAGACCCCTGTTTGCACCGACATCCGAACGCCGTCAATCAACAATCCCTGCTCAATCACAGACAATCTGCAGAAGCAGCGATCAATCTTGTGATGGACGATTTGACAAGATGCGATACCAGCAAGACAGCATACGTATTGACGCATTGCGATCTACAAGAGTCTCAGACGGCCCAAGATTGCATCCATCCATTATGTTCTTCTTCAGCTTGGCCTTGGCGTCCATGCTTCTCCTTCCCTTCCCTTTCACGACTACTATACAGTCTATCATCAACCATGAGATCTCGAAAACACACAGAGTCGTGTTTGTTGCTTCCTTCCTGCGCCGCGCCATGCTACCAAATTTTCAAAATCCAAATCACCGCGCGTCTCCATATGTGCGGGCCGTCCGTGAGGCTTCTCTCCAGTTTAGTAATGAAGAAGGATAGCTCCAAGACGCGACGAATCATCACCTCATCCGGAGTAAGCTCGATCAATGCACGCCCACCCTGCTAGCCATGGGAGATGATGACGCGAGCACCTTCCTTCCCGAGAACTCCTCGTTCCTTTTCTTTGGCCTTCGGACTCCGGTCACGACCTTTGGACTTTCGCAAAAATCCCAGCATACCAGATGGTCGTTCGTTACGTCCTTGATCGTTGTGTGCGACCATATTCTGACTCCGGTTGGCCATGTCACTCCAGCTTCCCTGCTCGTTGAGCACGACCTGCACACCACCTCCCTGCGAAGTGCTTCTCATAGCTCCTCGCGGCCTCGACGTCTTCGGCGAGGTTTGAGGTGGCGGCGCTGTGTCCTCATATCTGATCACCCTCCTTGGCCCATTCATAGGTTCTGAGGTCGGCGGCAGCTTGGACGAGGGATCTGACGTGGGCGGTGGAAAGTACTCGATCGACACAGGTCCGGTGACGGTGGCGCCCATCTCGAGAGCAGCTGCTGGAAGAGGTGGTGAGCCATCAGGTGAATGTGTAGAAGAACGAGTTCGTGACGCACTACCTGGTGTTTGTGATCGTGATGTCGGTATCGACTTCGTCTTCTCCAGATATTTGGCCAAGGCAGGGTCAATTTGCGAAGGTGCGTCCCTGTCTCTCGTGTTCTGACGAGATACGGATCTAGACGAGCTTGAAGTTGGCTCAGTAGTCGACGTCGGTATAGGGCTTCGATCTTGTGGGACCGTTGTATAGTTGAACGGCTCAAACATGGTCTCGATCATGCGATGCAGCTCATCAGCTCGAATTTCCTGTTGCGTCGCGTCTTCCCTCAATTCCGCTCTCGGCTTCTGCTTTCTAGCGCGAGCTTCCAGCGGCGCTTCCTCTAGAAGCAGCTCTTCCAAATCGTATGTCGCATCGAAGTTCGTCTTTTCGCTGGAAGGGCAGAACACTGGTTCGTATTCTTTTCTCTCCAAAGCTTCGAAGTCAATGTCGCGGAAGAAGGGATTATCAGTAAAGCTCTCCCAGGCTGCAGCACCTATTCTCAAGCTTTTGTTCTTTTCCAGTAGGGAGCTTATAGCGTGGAGGCATGGCATTGACACTGGTGGCGAGGTGACCGGGAAGGGCGGATCCGCCTTCACAATGGCTTGCGCTAGGGCATCGTGATGATTCGCCTCGAACGGTCGTTTGTTGTATATGCATTCGTAAAAGAGGACTCCCAATGACCACCAGTCCACTTCCGAGTAGTAGCCTTTACCGGCGTAGACCTCAGGAGCTAGATAAGCTAATGTGCCGGACTTGCTCGTCAATGGCTTTCCAGGAGTGATGTCTGAAGCGACGTTGAAGTCTGCGAGATGGACATGGCCTTCGGAATCCAGCAGTACGTTATCCGGCTTCACATCTCGATGCACTATGCCCTGCTTGTGAATGTATCGCAGAGCACATCCGAGCTCTGCTATCCAGAAACGCACAGCTTCTTCTGTGAAAGTCTTCCGGGAAATGTGAAATCTAAGATCGCCGCCATTCATGAGATCCACGACAATGTATCTGTAAGACGCAAAGTCAGTACTTGCCGTAAAATGTCTCTGGCCCTCGCCGTGTCAGACTCACAAATATTCCATGTCCTGGAAGCTGTACCGCAAGTTGCACAAGAACGGATGGTTCAGGTGCTCCAGCATCCTGCGCTCGCGTATAATGTTCCGCACACTTTCTGACCGTACCACCTCATCCTTTCGTATGTACTTGAGGGCGAACGTCAAACCGGTATCCTTCCGCTCCACAATCCTGACTTTTCCAAACGCTCCTTTCCCGACCACCCGCAGCAAGCGAAAATGATTGAGGTTCACCTCGTCGGTGAGGACGATGGGCTTGCCATTGGAGTTGCCCATTTGCGCGGAGGTCGACGGTAAAGACTGCGATTTTCACCACTACCTCAAAAGGATGGTGTCGTTGTCGTTGCGAGCAAGAGGTCCCAATAATGCTACCTCCACAGCGTCATCCTCCTGCAAGCCGCTCGTGATTATTTTCTTGCGGTACTCCTCGCGGCCTCTCTGCTCAAGTGCAAGCGCAGGCACTGAGCTCACCACACAGTTCGGTTGTGATGCTGGCCGCCACCCACGAGTTGCAGAACGCCAGGCCGTTTCACCAAGAAGCTGTTGGCTGCACAGTCGGTTGCACAGCAGCAGCACCCCGTCCCAGAGCGTTTCCAGGCGTTCGGTCGGGTAGGGCAAGGCTCGTGGGCTGGATTGGCAGAGTGGCAGTGACTGGGTTGTGGTCACTGGTCAATTGCAGGAGCGGTAGGCCGAGGCGAGACGCGGCGATGCGATGCAGTGAATAATGATTTGGCTGTTGGCTGTTGGGGGGTGCCAGGTGGACCTGTGATGCGGATGCACTTCAATGCCCGATCAAGCAGCCGTCGTCCAGATCGGCGCGGTTGGCGCGGTGGACCACGACAGGACAGGACACCTCGCTGTACGCACGCACGCACACAGCAAAGGATTATTATTGTCGAGATTAGTCGGCTGCTATTCGCAGCTGTCGACAGGACTCACAGGAGAGGGGAACGTGGGAAGGGGCCAGGAAAGCCAAGACAGTGCAAAGAAAGTCTTGGAAGGATCCAGGGTTGGACAAGAGTCAGACAGCCTGGGTCGGTTGTCGCTTCGTGGATGGTGGATTTGCAGGTGGTGATGATCACACAATCATTCACCAGTAGACCGGCACACTCGGACTGTGATGCTCGCTTCAAAGGAGTAAGGTAGTGGTGGTAATGGCCACGTTATTTAGCTAGGCTGGGCTCTACCTAGGCTACTGTCTCACAGCTCACGCAAGAACCAGAATCAGTCATCGCCCTGTGATCACATTCGCTGCGCACGTTGTAGCGGCAGAATCGTACCGACGCACGTTTTTCAGCACTAGCTCATGCTATCGCTAGTCTCGTCGATCTTTCATTACTCCTCGACACCACCCGCAAGGCGCAACGACAAAGCTGAGACTGCACTACAACGACTGCTCTGCTCACACCTCTCCTGGATGGATGCTCAATCAACAAACTGCCGGTCCATCTTGCACCCAATCCCAGCTAACTCTGCGCTTAAACAGAAAAGAACATGAAAACCTCCGCATTACATAAGAAACCACAGACAGAGCAACTCCTTCACTCCTGTTCCTCGGTTTCATCTGATGATGATACAACATACTCTCCACATTCGCCCCTCTGCCCTACCGTTTGCCACGTGGTCCATGAAAAAAGAAATGGGCAAATGCAAGCCACCACAAAGGAATCATCGCACAGCGAATGAGCGTGTCGAACCCTGCTTCCAGAACATTTCCTCAATTGGTTCTCGGAAAGCCACAAATCCTTCACGCGCAGCGCGGAACGTGGATCTTTGATGAAACAAGCAATCAATCATGTCTACGAGAAGCAACCGCTACTCTTCACGACGAATGCGATGAGCGGCGGCTGCTCTTTGTTTGTTAATAAGATTACCTTGTAACTTTTTGCACCACGTGGGCCCCGGGGATGGGATTTCATTTTAATGATCTGAGCATGCCGTTCTCAGGGCTCAGACACCAGACCACAGCAGAGACAGCTTGTTGATACATACCTACATTCGCAGTCTAACAGCTGGTCGTCGTCTCTGTGGAAGGGATCTTGTCCTGCTCTGATTTGTCGATGATAAGAAATGCCCCTTTCGATGGGTCACATGGCAGCGCGAGCTAGGTAGCTGCCATATCGTAAAGTCTTGCCTGATTGAACCAGCCTTGTACGTAATCGGGTTGGGTTGCATGCGAGTGTAGCGTGCTTTCAAAGCACAGATAACAATGTCGCGTGGCATATGAAGCTGAGTGTTATGCTATATAATTTGGTTCCGTTCATTCTCAGCGCCTTCGCTTCATCCAAACAAGCCCATAAGTAGTCTCGCGTTTCCCGGATCCAATTCCCCGACGCCTTCACTTTGATGATATCAAGATTCCATAAAATTCCGGTGATCCAACGCCATCCGTAAAAGCAAGCATGTGCAGCCGCACTGAACGCCTTGCTGGCTAAATGTGTGGTATGTCGTGCTCTCATACTTCGTCCATGGTGCCCGCCGGCTCATCGTCATCATCGCTGTCGAAGCTACCAACGCTGCTCATCTCGTCGCTATCGTTAGACTCGCCGCCTGCTTCGTCGACGCTCTCCTTGGTGGCGTACTTGATGACATATTCTGCAGAAGTCAGCATACTATTTGCATCGAGGAGACAAAGTCTCCGTTCTCACCTTTCACCTTGGCATCGTAGCTTTTCGGCTCCCGCATCATGAGGGCAGCTGCCTCGCCGTTCAAAGGATCCGTGGGGTTGGGATACCGGAGCAGTTGAGGAAGAAAGACTTCGAAGATGTTGACCATGTCGTACATTGGCGACCAGGTCTGGTTGATGACATCCAGGCAAACACTTCCGGATCTGGTTGCTATCAGTCTCATTCTGCCAATATTGCCCGCAGATAGACGTACAGCTCATCAATGTTGGGGTGGAATATCCTGTTGACAAAGCCTATGCTCGGGCTCTTGTAGGGATACTGATCGGGAAGCTCTACGTGAATCTTCCATAGACCGCCCTCGAACGGAGCTATAAGAGTCAGCAAATGCATCCGATGGTCGCAGGTGTACCAGACTTACTTTCCGATGGGCCCTTGAACCGGACATAGAACTCTTGCCTAGAATGAAAGTCAACTTATGATCATGGATGGGCGAAGTGCGGCTAGTCGCATGGCTCTGACGAACACTGTCGAAAGAGGTCAGTCATCATGCTGCATCTCAATGGTCCACAATGATAGGAGAAAGGATTAGCGACATACTATTGTCATTGACCAGTGTCACCTCATAATCGCTCATGAGCATCTTCATGACCTGTTCCCGACCTTGTCAGCCTGATATCCACGCTTCTTGCTTCAGACCACATCTTCATACATCTGTCTCGATTCTTCGCTTCGGGCTACTCATCTTGCCGCCTTCTCCCTCCGATCTGCCGCAAGGCTTTTCAACCCAAGCTCTTTAGAGCAATATGGCGTCGCTTATAGTAGATAGTGTTTGCCGAAGTGGTTGCTGCTTCAGATCGTGGACCTCTTGGATTGGAATCGTATGAGCAATCGACTTGACTTCCTTCTTGCACAGCAGATGTGTGACTCCTTGAGAGACAGTCGCGCTTGCTCGGGTGATTGAGATCACAAGATAGCGTAGCTTCCTATGCTTCTTTGTCGGTAGTCGTTCGTTTCAGGCTTCGTATGACGTCCAAGCTCGATTCCGAATGGGAGATTTGCAGGAAAAGTCCGTACGCGGTAGAGAGGCAAGTGATATGTTTTGGTAGGTACTGAGGAAGCGAGAGTCGTCAGAGGATGGCGAGCGATAGTGGGACGGTTTGGAGGAGACGTGACTACTGGCGACTGGAGGTGGAGCGTGACCACCCCGATCTCGTAACCCGTGACAGCCCGAAAGCCGGCGATCCCTTTGCCGGCCGCTCAGATAGGAAGTCGATTTCAACGCAAAATAGCGCCAACTCAAACACGCTACGTACGGGCTCTTAAACTACTCGGTAAGCGTCTAGTAGATAGCATTTATAGGGGTTTCTACTAATAATTATCCTTATATTACTCTACTCTTATACTTCTTACCCGACCGAGACCTCTTTATATAATATCTCTTTCTTTATAGAATAACTAATCTTCTATATTTAAGTACTTAGCGATAGCTTACTATCTAACCCTCGAGAGATTATCGATAAGCTACTAAGCGGCAGTTTAATAGACTTCGATACGGACGGAGCGAGTAATAAAGGCGATATTAATACCTTACGAGTTATTAGTAAGGGTATAACTAGCGTAGATAAAGAGGTAGAATATAAGGTATCTAAAGAGTCGGAA
>JAASFE010003719.1:500620-547301 GCA_013365205.1 Pseudocercospora cruenta
ACGTACGCCAAGCCAAGCCTTGGCAGGAGACTTTACCTCCTCGAGGTCCTTACAGTACCCCTTATATCGACCCTATTAGTTTATATTCTATATAGTACTATAAGGTCTTTTACTAACTATTATACCTAATCGATCGAAGAGCCGTACTATAGTATCTTCGAGGTCCGCAACCCTCCTTTATAGGGCTCTAAACTTAGTCGTATTTACCTTATTCGGAGCCTTAATCTCGATAACTAATAGTAGCGAAGAGCCCTAATAATCGCGATAATCTTATAGTATAATAACTCGACTAATTAGCGGTATTCGCGGTAATAGCGGAGG
Source organism: Pseudocercospora cruenta (assembly GCA_013365205.1). Classification (NCBI taxonomy): domain Eukaryota; kingdom Fungi; phylum Ascomycota; class Dothideomycetes; order Mycosphaerellales; family Mycosphaerellaceae; genus Pseudocercospora; species Pseudocercospora cruenta. Next base: position 500,942 of record JAASFE010003719.1, read on the forward strand.
TAAGGGCGGCGGTAATAAAGAGGGCACTATAGTACTAGTATCTATATGCCCTTCTTCGCCTCTTATAAGAGGCTTCTTATTATTAGCGCTAATCGATAATCTACCTACTTAGTAACCCTTATAGTACTTATAGCGGCTCGGTCTTACTAATCTATATAATATCGACCTACCTATAGTCGAGAAGCCTATCTAACGGCGCTAAGAAATGCCTCGCGCTTAACCATAATCGTTACCATCCGAGAGCCTATCTCCTGCGGCTGAAATTAGCCTTCTGCGTTGAAAAACAGCAAAGGGATTGCTCAAAGCCGCGGTTGACCCTGAAAGCTTATATCACAGATACGACCTTGTTGGACAACCGATTGTAGTTACATCGATGCCTCCGAAACATGTGTCCTAGACCAGACCTCCAAGCAAACACATCGCATGCTGTCCGTGTTAGTGTGTTGGTCAGCATCACCTCTTGGGCTTTCTCCAAATAGGGCTAACAAGTATGGGCATCAGAGCTGAAACATAAACAGGGCATTGTCATTTCACAACAGTGTCCTCGAATTACAGTACGATTGTGCCAACAAGGTTCTGCCACAGATTTCGCTCAACAGTGGTGCCAGGAATGTTTGATTTATATGCAAGCTTGGCGTGACCAAGATGGTCATCGCCTCAGTGCCTCGATAGCATCGGCCTCCTTTATGGCTGTCCGTGTCAGCACCTCTGGCGAAGTTTCTCCAATTACAACCGAGTCCTCTATTCTGATTCCCAGTCCTCTGAAATGCGCCGGCCACCTCTCCTCATTCGACACGTAGACTCCGGGCTCGATGGTGATACAGTGATTCTGCCGTAATCGTTCGTTTCGGGAGTGGCCTGGAGCATCGTGAACATCCAGTCCAATATAATGCCCAACATGATGCGGAAATAGCTTGTCCATAGCATCGCCAGTGACATCGAACCCCAGCGACTTTAGGCCATCTCGAAGCCCGCTCTCGGATATCCGGTGTAGTTTGTCCAGAGTCATATTCGCATCTTCGTGACAGAGTGCAACGCAGCTTTTCTGCACGTTCAAGATCATGTTATACATGTCCCTCTGTGCGTCCGTGAATCGACCATTCACAGGCCACGTCCTCGTTATGTCCGTGATGTATCCACCGTACTCTCCACCAGCATCAACAAGCACAACCTCGCCATCTTGCAGCAAAGCATCATTCCTCACATAATGTATGCTCAACGCATTCTTCCCTCCCGCAATAACTGGCACATAAGCCTCCCCATCAAGTCCATTACTCCTAAACCCATAGCCCAAATCTGCCCACAGCTGTTTCTCGCTCGTCGGCGTCCCTTTCATAGCCTCCGTAATCACACTCCCAGAAACACTCCCCGCCCTCCTCATACAATCCAGCTCCGCCTCACTCTTCTTCAACCTCAACTCATTAAGCACAGGTCTCAGCGGCCTAACACTCGCAGCCTGCAACAACTTCGCCAACCCATCAACCTTAGGCTGCGAATTCCCAGTCACAAATCTACTAAACGCGCCCTGTTTCTTCGTACTCCCACCAATATCCGTATACACCTCTTTAGCACTAGCCAAAATCTCAGGCATCACACTCCCAATATTCTCAATATCTCCTGCTTCATCCGCATTAAAGACATCTTGTGCCGCTTGAACACCAGATCTCGCTCCATCCCATAATTCCGCTCTTTCGTCTTTCGGTCTCACGTATAAGTGAAAAGTGTATTCGACATCGCTTTGGCCTTTTTCGATTACTGCTACAGCGTCCGGTTCATTGAAGCCTGTGAGGTAGAAGAAGTTGGGATCTTGGTGGAATTCGTAGAAGACTGCGCCGGAGCGGAATTTTGTGTTGGCGGAGGCGAGGATTGCGACGCTGTTTCGAGGGAGTTTGCGGGCGAGAGCTGCACGACGGTGATGATATTCTAGGGCTGAGATTCCTGGTGTGAGGTGACCGGGTGCGATTATGTGCGGGTGTGTTTCGTGCAGTGGTTGGCCGAATTGAATTTCCGAGGCGGAGACAATCTCGAAAGGTTTTCGTGAAGATGTGCTGAAGAAGGAAGGTCTGCTGCGGAATGTCGGTGATGGTCGTTTTATTGCCCGTAATCGTGGCACGAGTGTCCCCTTCATTCTGGGTGTGAGAGGACTGTGAAGTAAGAGAGATCGGCGGAGAAGATGCGGAGTGGTATGGGGTGAAGCATCAGCACACGACTAAGGCTAACTTGTCCGTGTCTTTTGGATGTTCTGGCCTGCCAACACTGCAATGCTATCGGAGATATCTACGTCGCATGCTAGAGTGCAGCAACCTGGTAATATGACTTATTTGAGTGTTCGCGTGATCTCTCACCAGATCTCGGACGACCCACTTTTATCGAGTGCCGTAACCGTTGCCCGTTCGGCGTTCTCGCCTTGAAGGGAACCAAGCCGATCGGATGCTATCAGCCTTCCAACACTCTCAGCCGATCAATGCTATCTTGTCTGCTCTCTCGAGGCTATGCCTTCGTGCTTGGCATCTTGACGTCTCCGATGACTGGACGCAATATCTCTGGCACAATTGTTCCAGCATCGCCTTTGAAGAACCAATCACCAGGCTCCCAGCCGCCGGCCGGAGCATCATTTTCGTCCATATTGACCACGCAGACCCTTGCTCCCGTCATCCTCGCGCGTTCAATGTTGCCAGCAGCAGGATACACCTTGGCTGAGGTACCAATCACCATGATCAAGTCCACATCTCCCTCATCGAAGTATTCATCGACATTGTGGAGAACTTGAGTAGGAAGCTGTTCTCCAAACCACACAACACCAGGTCTTAACAAGTCCTTCTTGCATCTGGGGCACTGAGGAAGGTCCTCTCGTGGAATGTCGGCAATCTTGACGGAGGCGTCGCTGATATCAAGCTCCTTGCCTTTCTTGTCTTTGCCTAATGCTTTGTTTGTCGTTGGGTCGTGACCATCATGTGGAATGTCGAGAGCAGGCACAATTGGGTCGACGAAATTCTCTTCCATGTAATCACAGACTTTGCTGTTACACTTGACTTCGAAAAGCGTGCCGTGAAGAAGTTGTAGTTGTTCTCTTGGATGATCTGCTCGTTGACTAAGTCCATCGACATTCTGGCTGAGATGTTGAAAGCCTGGTAGTCGACGAGCGAGCTCAGCTAGCGCATAGTGAGCAGCATTTGGATCTGCTTGCATGGCCTTGTGGCGACGATAGCTGTAAAATCTCCAGACTAGTGCTGGATCCCGGTTGAATGCGCCAGGTGTGGCGAGGGAGGTCGCATCGTGTGAGCGCCAAAGACCTCCAGCGCCACGAAAGGTAGCGAGGCCAGATGCTGCGGAAAGTCCTGCTCCTGAGAGAGCAACCACTCGCTGTGACTCGATTAGTTGTGGTGTTTGTGCGGCATTCGAAAGGCCCGGTATACCTTGCATCCAACGAGGTACTCGTGAAATTTGGCGACAGCTTTGTCGCCCTTGGCAGAGCCATCTGACGCCATAATTTGTCCTGCGAAGCTGTGATTGAGTCTTTGCCAGCTCAGAGAAAAAGAGATGGGAGGTAGAAGTTTGGAAGTGCTACCTGTACATCGCGGGGAGGGGAAATACATATGCAATCAGAATGTCTGCCTGGGAAGCAGCCTGAAATGCGGTGACTGCTCGTACTCACCGGTCAGTGACACAACGCCATCAGTCGCTCCAGCGCAAGTGTCTATGACCAGTGCCACAAGTCCATGGAGCTACAAGGTGTGTTGAGCTGTCGAGGAGTCAAGTGCAACTGTGAAGCTTCAGATCGAACGTCGGATTGCGGGCCGAGCCACAAGCTTGTCGCTTCTCGACTTCTTGACGCGACGTTGATCTGACTTCTCTGTTTGCTTCGACACAACATTGCTATTCGTATGCTGTGCCGGCCAGGAAAGCATGCCACCAGGCTGGAGTAGTACAACGCGATGGAGGCTGATTGGAACGAGGCGGCCAGGTTGAGGCTTCCCGGACCTGCTCCAAATGCACCGCCTTCGCAGTTGACAACGCTTGCTTTCGATCCAGTCCAGGAGCTGCTGTGGACCGGCAACGAATATGTAAGTCTTTAAGACCACTCTGACATTGCCTTTGACTGCTAGAAGATTTCGCCTCGTGACTACACAAATGTCAGGGCCCTATGATTCTGATCGTCCAACAGGGACGCATTACTTCCTTTCATGGCGCCGAATTGCAGCGGTACACATCATATCGAGGGCATGTCAGCACTGCACCACGCGGCGCTCCCGGAAATGCCCACGTTCAACAATTTTTATTCTGTGAAAAGGGCGTTGTGTCCGTTTCTGCCAGGAGCATTCATTTATCCTCCCGGAGAGGATTGGCGCAATGGCATGTTGCACAGCCCGGTATGAGCGACTTACAATGCATGAGCTTCACGAATCGCGATGCTACGGAGTTGGTCGTGGCCGGCTGTCAGGCTCAGATGTATCGCATTGATGTGGAGAAGGGAACGATCCTGGAGACACTCACTCCACAAGCTCCGGCGATGTACAAGATGATGAAGCTCGCAGGTCAGTTCATATGCGCCGCGACTGCTGATGGCGCTATCCACCTTCTCGATTCGAAGACTCTGGCTCTCGTTCACAGCTGGAAGGCCTATGCTGGCTCGGTTAACAGCATGGACGCCAGAGGCGACTATCTCCTGACTTGTGGCTGGGCCCAAATGCAATACCAAGGACTATCGCTTGAACGCTTGGTGCGAGTCTACGACTTGAAAGGTCAGAGACCTGCGCCACCAGTGTCGTTCCCGGTCGGCGCTGCTTTCGTACGCATGCATCCTAAATTGACTTCTACGTGTATCGTCGTTGGCCAAAATGGCCTTATGCATTCGGTCGATATTCAAAACCCGGACATGCCGAACATGCGCTATGTGCAATCCTACGAAGACAAATTTCTAGGAGTGGAAATCATGCCCTCTGGCAAGGGCTTGGCGTTACAAGACAGTAATGACCAAGTGGTGCTCTATGGATCCCCCTCTAAGTTACATTTCACTGAGTATAGCAGACCGACAGAGTTCGCCGATCCAATGGACAGCCACAAAACACTGGACTGGTCAGATCATATACCTCTCAATACTATCGGAATGCCGTACTACCGCGAAGCCCTCCTGTCCAGCTGGCCTAACAGTCTACTGCATCAGGTGGGTATGCCACCTTCTCGCATCGAGATGGATGGATCTTTCCGCCCATTCGAGTATGGCATAGTTGGCTTCAATTCGAAGACGGGTCGTCGATACGAGGCGCCCGATATCAAGGCTCATCAGAAGACTGCAGATGTCATAGTCGGTCCCAAGTTTCTGAGTGAGAAGCCGCGAGACGAAAGCGCGAATGGCGATGCTGGTCGACGCATGAGTGAAGATCTTCTCAACGCCATGACCAAGATGAAGCTTGCGGGTAAAGCGGCCACGGACACAAGATTGCTTTACCGAGTAGTCGAGATTAAATACAGCCGGTTTGGGGTTGAGGATTTCGACTTCCGCTACTTCAATAAGACGAATTTTGCTGGACTGGAAACCCATATCGTCAATTCTTACGCCAACCCTCTTTTGCAGATCCTTCGCTTCACCAACACGACCCGGAATCTCGCACTTTCGCATACAGCCCGAGACTGCAGCTCAGAAGATTGCTTGTTCTGCGAGCTCGGGTTCTTGATTGACATGCTCGAGAAAGCACAAGGGCTAAATTGTCAAGCAACAAACTTTCTCAAATCTCTCAGCAGACAACCGGATGCCCAGGCCCAAAATGTACTGGAATTGACTGCGTCGAACGTCTCATTGACTGTAATGGTCCAGAACTTGAACCGATATCTATTGCAGAAATTGGAAGACAACTTCAAGTTTGCTACTCCTTCCCATTTGAATCACTTTCATTACGCCTTCGGCACGACTGGTCTCGACTTTACACGCTGTGCACACTGCAGCTATGAGAGCAGGAACGACAGAGTCTGGTTCACACATGACCTCGTATATCCACCAAGAAATGCAAAGCACCGCGCATCGAACAACATGCGCACGTTCTTCTCGCAGGTACTTAAGGCGTCTATCGAGAGACAGAACTCACATCGGGGCTGGTGCTTGAGATGTAACGGGTACAAGGCCATGACCTCTCATCGTGCAATCCATGCGCTTCCGGCAGTGCTTATGCTAAATGCGGCAGTCACGACTCCTGACGCCAAACAGCTTTGGGATACGCCCGGCTTCCTGCCCAGGGAAATCGGAGTGATCGTCAATAATGGCAGATTCTTCTGCTACGAGGGACAGGATTTGCAGCTCCACTTGCAACGAGGACAGTATAACATCACAGTCTACCAACTGGTGGGAGTCATCAATGATGTAAAGCCTGAAGAAACAGAAAAACCGCATCTTGTGGCCTCCATCGACGTTGGCTTAGCGGAGTCCGATCCTGCTCAAAGTGGCAATTGGCATCTGTTCAACGACTTCTTGGTCCACAAGCTGTCGACCGATGAGGCATTACATTTCAATTCGCAATGGAAGCTTCCTTCGGTCATTACATATCAGATTAAGCTGATGTCCCACAAGATCGACAACAGCTGGAAGCACGAGATGGACACCAGTATACTATACGACAGCCCGACACAACCAGCGCTCTCTACAGACTACTGCTTTCGAGCACTATCTGACAATGAGTCACTACCGAATGAGAGTTCTCACGTTGCAATCGATGCCGAGTTCGTGCGTCTGCTACGGGAGGAGATTGATGTCGGTGCTGATGGAACACGAACGATGACAAGACCTGCGCGACTGGCCCTTGCAAGGGTGTCGGTTCTGCGCGGTGATGGTGTCGACCAAGAATTGCCGTTCATTGACGACTACATCGCCGTCGATGAGCCAATCGATGACTATTTGACGCAATACTCGGGTCTACGCACAGGCGACTTGAATCCTGAAACAACACAGTTCCAGCTCGTCAGCCTGAAGCAGACCTACAAGAAGCTCTGGATACTTTTGAACTTGGGCTGCAAATTTATCGGCCACGGCTTGTCATCAGACTTCCGGTAAGGTTACACCACGTCCTGGCAGTATGGATTCTCACTGACCCTCTGTCTAGCACAATCAACATCCATGTTCCCGAATCGCAGGTGATTGACACCCAAGACCTCTTCTCATTGAAATCTCGCACTCGACGAAAACTCTCCCTGAGGTTCCTCGCCTGGGTGATCCTGAAATCCGACATTCAAGGCAATTCAGACATGGGACATGACAGTATTGAAGATGCCCGAACAGCATTAAGACTCTGGCGGAAATACCTTGAGTTCGACAGCGCCGGGGTCTTGGAGCAGATGATGGATGAGGTGTACAACAAGGGAAGGAGCCTAGATTTCAAGCCGCCGGGTGATCGCAAACAGCCCGATACTCCTACGGCTAGCGCACCTGGGACGCCGTCAAGGGTCGCGGTGAGAATGGCGACGCCTGCGAGAAGTGATTTCGGAAGTCCGCAAAAGCGAATGGATTGAGATGAGAAGTGGAGATGAAAGATGAATCTAAGCGGTGCGGAGAGAAAAGCGACAATTCGTTTAATGATCGTGAGAGCTGAGTGCGGACGAAGCCCAGACAAGAACTCATTTTCCCCCTGGTTGCATCTGCATCACATGGCAAGTCTTACGAGAGAGAGAAAGAGAAAAGCTACCACAACCCATCCATTCATTCGACCTTTTCTATTCTTCATCTATATGATCCATTCCGTCACTTCGCATGCAACCGTCTCAAAACCTCAGCCTCAGCCTCACTCCTCGCCAATTTCAATCTCAACTCATCCCTTTCCTTTTGCATCGCAGCAAGAGCTTCCTCTAATTCCGTCACCCGGTCAACTTTTCTTTGTCGATAGCGTCTCGCAGCCTCGGTATTCCTTTTTCGTTTGCAGACTTTGGATTCGCCTTCTGAGGAAGGAGAGTGTCGGGTAGTCGTGGATTTAGATGAAGATGACTTTGGATTGGTGTGGCTTGGTGAGGGGAAGAGGACAAAGTCCGGAGATTGTTGAGTTGAAGAAGAAGAGTGGTTTGAAGAAGAATAAGGTCCATGTTGTGATGAGTGGTCCGTTGTTGTGGTGTAGGGATCATAAAAATCTCCCACGTTCCCATCCATCAAGCAAGCAGGCTCCATGACATTCGCTGAAGAGGTAGTAGTAGTAGCGCCGTCGGTAGTAGTAGTAGAGGTATCCAGTAATCTATTATCCGTATCCGTATCGAGAAATTCAAAGTCCAGATATGAAGGTGTCGTCAACGTCGTAAAAGAATCCCAGTCAAAGCATGAGGTATCGCCCAGCTCCTCGAGATTCCACGTTAAATCGGCACCGCTGCTGCTTGCTACAGCAGGCACTTGCTCCTGCGCCGACCATGATGAGATAAAAAGGTTACGGCGTCTGTAACGCCGACGCCGCGCGCGAAGCGAGAGAGGGTCTTTTAGGTCTGGGAGGTGGGATACGATGTCCCGGGTCTTGGTATGAGGAGAAAGATGTGTACCATCATTCGTCTTATGAATAGACGTGGAATGAGGGACAATGAGAGAGAATGAGTCATTCTGAGCCAGCATCGCTCAGCGCCGGCTCAGCCCTCGGCAGACTGGGCGGATGCGGTGCGACAAAGCCACAACGCTAGCTTATGCAGCACATTTTATGCATGAAAGAAAGTCAATGGCTGAGGGTCTTGTATATGTGACTGTTTCAAACCGGTCGCCGGTATGTTTGATGGCTTGCAGTCTGGCTACTCTGGCCTCTCTGCCCTCACTTCCGCTATAGTCCTACCCTATGCGCCTTCTTCGTATGAGGCTGGACGCTACGTGCTGCAATGAGCGTTGGTCAGCGTAGACTTTGCACTGTCTGCGGAAGCATTGCCTCTACAGCAGCGCCAGAGCGGACGAATCTGTTCCTCCGCTGGACATCCACCCGAATGCGAATACGCCTCGCCTTCGACCTCCTCGTTGTCCTCTAAAATCATGATCTTTGTTTATCTGCCGGCCGTGATCGTCTTCGTTATCCGCCTTGGTTGCACCGTCTGTCGCATCGCCTCGAGCGTAGCCTGGTTGGATCGTCGCAGGAATCTGGGAGGGGTGGTAGGGCATGGCTATATGTGTAGCACGACAGCGGTGACGCACATAGCAAGCCTTGCCAACCAATGTCAACCCAGCACATCGTGGCGGCTGAGCGCATGAAGCTGTGCTATGTTGCTAATGTGTGCTCGTGAGAATCAAGCATCTCCAGGCTCAGAGCTTGTCTGAGTCGCCAAGATCTTTGTGCGTGTGTTCAAGTCACGGACCAGCCTTGAGAAGCACCACAGTGATCCAAATCCTGCACCCAGTCCTTGATCCTAGCGTCCATCCATCCAGATTCTGACCCTTCGTTCGCACGACCAAGACGCAACTCTCGGCCGATAAAGCAGCCATTCGGACCAAGCGCATACTGGATGCAAGTCGAGTTGGCTTCACACAGGGCTTTGCAATCGCCCAAGGTTCTGTCCGTGCCTTCCGTCTCCGGTAGGTGTTCTTCTGCGGTGTTGTTCCAATCTCTGCGTGTGGATGTGAGATTCGGCCACACATATTGCTTGAAGACATCGCGATGGTGTAGTATCGGACTGTCCCTGCTGTCCCCGAAAAAACTGCGACCAGAGCTGCTCAGGTGCTTTTCCCGAATCCAGTCCTGCTCGAATTGAAACAATGCTCGGACTTCATCCGGACTGAAGTGGTGGTAAGATAGTGCAGGCAAACACCAAAGCTTTCTCTCAGGCTTCGTCTCTTTCCAGTCCATCAATGACGGGTTTCCTCCTTGAAACATGGGCCAAGTCCACGTCAGCTCAACGCCATTGTCGTGCAGAGCTTTGCCTAGTATGCAGTCACCGGCCCAGTGACCTGCTGTATATTCGTGCCATTCAGACTTCCGCGTGCGATAAGCTTCAACACCCTTTTCAAGCGCTGGTCTCGACAGCACAAATGCAGACCCGCCATGGGCAAACACATCGTTCCCGATCTGAACCTCGCTGCCGAAATATAACGGCTCGCTTGGATCGAGCTTGCCAAGCCATTGGATCAAATTACTCCATACCAAATAAGTGTCAGGCTCCACGAAGACATACCAGTTCTGGTCTGGATACATTGCAAGCGTCGAATTCATCATCGGTAGAAACTTCCACTTGTCCAAACGCCATCCAGCATTGTCATTCTTGCCAACTGGTCCGCTGTCGTAACTATTCTTGCCAGAAAGCTCAGACTCATCAAGCCCCGAACGACCAACTTCTAAGACATGCTGATAGTGCTCGAAGTCGACGTTACTTTCCTTGATCTCGTCCTCCACGTTAGCCAGAACATCGTGAACCTTCCAGCCTCTAAAGTCCTCTTCATAGTCCGAAAAGATGACCAGGTTCTTATAGCACAAGAACGTCGTATTCAGATGCGCTGGCAGCTTGTCCTTGATTTCGGTCGCTCCCGTGCGCATCACAACGAGCACATCCTCGCCACCTTGCAGTGCATGGCAGGGCAAACTTTCCGAAATGGAGTCCAAATCAGCCTTGTCCGCGTTGGAGCCGTGGAAAGCATCGGACAAGCCGGTCGAAATAGCAGCACTGCTCGCTTCCCCATATTTGCCTTGATCAAGTCCAGCTTGTAAATTCGTGGCTTGTTGAGGATGTTGTGTTGTCCGCCATTTTGTTGGCAGAGCGGGGAAGGTGCCGATGAGATGCAGGAAGAGCAGGAACGTGAAAGTGAAGGCCACGAATATCACCGCCTTGGTGCTGCGTGGCAGGCTTAGCAGCATGCTCGTTGCCAAACCTGTGCGACGGATGCCGAGCCTGTCGCGAAGCTTGAATTGATCGCGTTGATGCGCGAGTAGAAGTGAAGAAGGAGAAGAGCGACGGCAGCGAAGAAGTGGTGTTCACGACACCTGGTCGCGTTATTTCTCCGCGCTGACAGCCCTTGTAGATGATCTTGCGCCAGCCTCAGGAGAATGGATGGATGTTTGATGCGGCGCTCAACGCAATTGACCGGGTGTCACAGGAGCTGCGCCCGACAGTTTGCTGGCTTCTGGTGCAAGCGTTTGGAAAGCCCCACTCCAGGCGGCTCGTATGCTCATTTTCACCAATCCTCCATTCAATTGATCCAGGGGGCCTCTTTGTGGACAGTTATACATGAAAAGGCTGAGTTGCCATTGCCAACCACAGCCCTGTAGACAAAAGGGAGAGTTTGACATGGCCGAGACAAGGGTTCAGCCTGTGAGATCGCGGAAGGAGACCCGATGAGCTACCGAACAGCTTCCACGCAAGCCTCCGAAGCACAAGTGTTCGGATGCCGCGAGCACATTGTATGCGAGAAGGATTGTGCTTTGTTTCGAAAAGGGCTTCAATGCCAGGTTAATTATTCTACTACTATAATACATGCCATCCTACATCGTCACTCGTGACCCCTCGTGAGGACTGCTTTTGCTATTCCTACATGCCCGAATCATCCGGGTTATCCTTCTGTAAATGCTTCCCGTCATATGCGCCAGTAGCTATGCAAGGATGGTGCTGCAGCCAAACAACACGGATACGATGTTCGTGTCCCCTTTGACTTGCCGCGATCACCTTGAAGTGACTTTTCCTGCGGTCTCCGGCTCTCTTGGCCTACGCAGGTGTTGCCATTCAGTCATGGCCCAGTGGCAGGTTTTGGCTTCCAGGCGTGCAATGGGGCGTTCATGCATTCAACCTGCAAGTCGAGTGCATCTCAATGCGATAATTCTGTCTCGGTATCTGTCTCAAGATCGTGTATTCTTTTCTCTTCTCACTCGTCGTCGAGGCCACAGTAGCCAGGTGCCGGGCAGGCGGTGCTTGGAGCCATGTGAATTTGCCAATATTTCGTGACCGTTGGATTGCCTTGACGAGGATTTGGGTCATCGTATTCTTGGTGAGTGACGTCCTCTCTCAAAACAGACTGTCGGTGACCATTGTCGAGGTAATGCAAGAACTGCTGGGAGATCTTGACATATTGCATGACGCCTTCCCTAGCATCGATAGTGGATCCTGTAGTCCATGCGAGCAGGAAGGGTTCAATGAGCGGAGCATCGGTCACGCTAGGATGCGTGGTTCCTTTGGCTGTCATGAACCATGCATATTTCTTCTTCTCATCCACTATCTTTCGGACAAGGTCCTTCACAACGGTAAAGTGCGGTCGACCCTGAAACATTGAATGTCTGGCTGACCAAGATTGCGAGTGAACGATCAGCGTGGGTACGTTAATATCATCGTTCAGTGGTCCGCTCTGTTTGCCAGGATCCAATATGATGGCTCCCACAAAGGGCAGGCTTTCAGAAGGACCGCCCTTCAGCGTTTGCAGAGCAAGTGTTGCTCCGTATGAGTGTCCGCCGACGACAACGCGATCCATGTTCAACCTTCCTGTCCACTCTGCAAGATCTTGCCCTTCTCCGCGGGGATTGCTCTGGAAGACAGCCCTGCCATTGCCATTGTTGATGTCTCGCAGTACGCGCACCGTCTCTTCTACTTCCGCCTGGCGCATCGCAAGCTGCATGACCTTGAAATCTGCAATCTCAGGCTTAGGCTCTAGCATGTCGGCGTTGACATGAAAAAGTGGCCTCGGGGGCTCTTTCTCGTTCATGATAATTGTCCCAGGCCCACTCCCATCTCTGTGTTCGATGGCTGCCACAATGTAGCCTCGTGAGGCTAGCTCGGCGCAGTAGTGTGTATAGCTCGTGCGACCTGACGCCATGCCATGGCTGAAGATAATCACCGGAAACTGTGGAAGTCCATAATTATCCAGTGGCTGTTCGGCGATGTAGTCGTGATATGTCTTGACGCTACCGTGAATTGGTACGTCGACATTCGCAGGTATAGTCGTGCTTCCAGCCAGCATCCAAAGCGCAAAGGTGAAGACATTGTTCGTAACGGCATTGTTGATCTTCGCGAATCGGGCGTAGCCTTCACCATGTAAAGCGATGGGCTTGGGTACCCAGGGGTGATGTGCGAGCCGAGAAACCGAACCTTTCACCGTAGGATAGTATAATGAGAAGAGGACAGTCTCCAGCTCGAAAGCAGGTCTCCCAGTCTCCTTGAATATGGCATCGCTGAGATTTCGCTTTTGGCAGGGTGCCTCTATGTCAATGGTGCCAACGTCGTACTCGCCAGAGTAACGAGGTAGAGGATGCGAGAAGAAAGGCATTCCGGCGAGTAGACAGTAGCTGGAGTAGAGTGCCACGACAGAGACCAGGACATATTTGAAAGTCCAACGCGGCCTGAGCGCGGAAGGTAGAAGTATCATAATGCTGCAATGTTATCATTCATGCATTCTCGAAAGACAAATAGAGACCTCTGACAGACAACGCGCCAGAGAAAACGGAGTTAGCCTGGCCAGCCGATGACGAACAGGGTGTCCCTGAGGCGTTCTCTCCAAACTTTGGGTGGGCGTCACGTCCTAAAATCGGACGCTATTGCGAAGGCCTGCTGCCAACCTTCCCAGCCTGCCGAATTCCTCTCCCGATTGCTGAGAACAAGATCTGTAAGCACACAGCATATACCACGATTGGCTCTGAAATGGTGGTGTGAAGATGCAATGCGACGTCCGATGGTGGGTGAATGATAAATCTGATCGTTCACCATCGAGGCTGTGCACGACACGTAGTGGTGCCAAGGGCATGGGTACCTGAACTCCTCGTTCAGCGTATTCACGGAGAGACTTGTGGACCCTTTCACTGTGCTTCCGACTCAAGCATCATGCTGTGAACTCGTTCGGATTTATGAGGACATATTCAGAAATTTGGCTGCCTGAGCAATGCGTCTGCTGCCGAAAGCGGTGTTGACCGCGAGAAACACTCTTCTTCGATGAGCGCCTACGCTTTCGCAGCGAGAAGCGAAGCTGACTCTGAACTGAACGACTTGTTCACACAGCCCTCCTCTCCCAGAGCGGGAGTACGGATTCCTCATGACGAGACAAGATACTTTCAATTTGGTTATCGAGAACGCTTCGCGCAAAAATGGTCTGAAGCAGAGCCAGACTGGAACGTGGTCGGAAACAGCCTGCTCCGCGGAAGAGATATGACGACGTGGGATGGCCAGGGACCTTTGAACAAGTGCTTCCGTCAATTGAACCACGAGCTGCGCTTGATAGAGCGTTGACGCGTCCTCACGGACAAAATCCTCGGTGGACAGTCGTGGCTGCTCGCGGCAGATGTGAGGACAGCGTGAAGCAACGAATTGGTAAGATGCAATGACATGTAATAATCTAGGTCTGCAGTGCTCCTTGCGGCGGCCGAAGACGTCGAGCATTCGCATCAAGAGCTCGTCTATCAGCTTCGTGCACTGGATCCTCCATATCAGCCAAGATGCGCTTCAAGCTGTCCATCACGAACTCTCTAGGATTGCAATCGGTGTGATCCGAGCCTCTCCTCTCTGCCCCGATGTCATGAATGACGATGTTTGCAAGTACGCGATGTAGCGTCAAGATGCTCTCATTCATATTTGCAGGATCTGGAAGCGGCCAGAGACCAGCACGAGCCAGACAGAAAGTGATAGATCCCAGTATCATGGACTCGCATCTGTGCGGTCCCATGAAGCTGGCGTGTCGGCACCAGCGCGGCTTCTCGTCAACGACCAAGAGCACTTCGGTCAGCTCGCGCATAAGATTGAGCATGCTGGCGAGCGTGTTTCGTCGCACAGAACTTATCCGTTCTGCGAATGAATCTGTCAACGATCACATATGCGGCTGCTATAGGTAATGAGAGGACTTACTTCTGAGATCGAGCAGCATCGGGCATGCATCCTCTTCTTTAGAGCAGCCAACTGTTTCTACCAGCAGTCGCCTTGCTGTTATTTCGAAAGTCTTCATGGCTCCGAGCTCGAAGGCGACCCACAGCAGCTTCTGATCTGCTTCCTCATCTTGGGGTCTAGGCTCGCTCACCGCGACCATCCAACGCGCAGCCCACGGTGCCAATATGCGAGTGGCGTCGTACTAATGCGTCAGCATAGTCAGCTCGAAGAGATCGTCAAGAGGTAGCGACGCTGGAATCGTATGCAGATGGCCATGATCGATGCTTGAGAACAGCTTGAACGCATCAGGATCGTCTTCCGGCAGGTCCACAGTCCAGTTCGCAGAGTCTTTTGCTTCTGAGAAGGATCCGTACAACATGCTGGATAGCACGGGCGAGACTCTTGCCAAAGTCCTAGAGCAGACCCGAAGTTTCGTTGCTGAGCCTTCAGTGTTTAGATCTCTGCCCACGATCAGAGTCAGATCTCCACGAGAATCGCACTCGAAGATGTCATCGCTGCTATCCTCGACGCTCAATGTCTCGCTCTCGTCAATCTTGATGGCCTGGTCGACTAGTGGATCGCTATCTGTTTGGGCCATGGGCAAAGGAAGGCCAACCAAGGACACCCAAAAAGCCTGAATTGACGGGAAATATGAACTACACCCATCGCACTGACGTCTGTTGTATTTCAATGCCTTGAATCATATTTTCGCCTCAACAGGAGGTGGCACAGATGCCTGTCAAGATCCACAATGCCAAGGGAGAAGAAGCCCTCGTATCCGTTCAGTGGTTTGCAGGCGCAGCAGCTACATTATGCAGCAACATTATCGACCTGCGTGCGAACAACACAAACCATCAGTCGCCAAACATACCTGATAGGAATTTCGACCAATTGTTGCTGCTCGAGCACGATCTTTTGCGCTGGAGAGAATACACAATCCGCTCCGTAAACAATTGTCGAAGATGAAATTTCTAGATCTGGTAACCTATGGTTGGCGGTTCCCGCGGACTCCGAAAATGTGAGAGGTCTTCAGAGTCGTTGGACGAGTGAATGAAGAGACCGCAAAGTGGACGAAGACTGAGGTGAACTCAAGAAATGAGGCTGGTCCTCGCCTAGGAGCCTCTTACTCAAAAGGCGTCTTCTCTTTAGCTCCGAAGTTACATCTACCAAGGGAAGTCCCAATTCTCGAGTCACCGCCTACATCCGCCGTGGACCTGCTACCTCCTCCTGCCCAAGAAGTGCCCCATGTACTCTTTCGGCTCCAGCCCCCTATCTTTAAAAGCCTCAGCAAAAGCCTCTACACCCTGCTGAATGCCCTCCTCAACTCCCATATTCCTCTCCCAACCCTTCATTAAAGCCTTCTGACTCCTAATAGCCTTAGGACCCATTCCGCAAATCTTACTGGTCCACTCCCCAACAACTTTCTCCAGCTCCTCCACCCCTTCCACAACTTCCTCAATCATCCCCCACCTCTCCGCCTCCTCAGCACTAACATGCTCCGCCAAATACAACAACCTCCTCGTCCTCCCCATCCCAATCTGCGAAGGCAATAACGCAGCCTCAACAACACTCGGAATCCCAACTTTAACTTCCGGCATCGCGAACACAGAACCCTTAGTCGCGATTTTCAAATCACAAGATGCCATAATCTCTAAACCAGCACCTAAACACCAACCATTGATTTTCGCTATCACAGGGACAGGTATGTTTCGGATCGCGGAGCAAGTTTCGTGGATTTTTAGAATGAAAGATCGAGCTTCTGAGGAGGAAGAAAGGTTTGCCATTTCTTTTATGTCGGCGCCGCCGATGAAAGAAGGAGATTTTCCTGGGGAGGTGGGAGAGCCTGTGAGGATCACTGCGCGAAGATTCTCGTTAGTGGAAAGCGTATGAAAGGTCTGGATTAGTTGGTCGAGAATGGAGGTGTTGACTATGTTCATTTTTGCTGGGTTGGAGATTTGGATTGTTGCGATTTGGGAGTTTGGGGCGTGGGATTCGATGGAGTGGCTGACGCCGGGATAGCCTGCTCTTGGGTCATGGTTGGAAGAGTAGGGTCTGGTTGATGAGATGCTGAATGGTGGTGTAGTTGTTCTTATTGCTGAGCGATGCTGTAATAGAGCTCCACGTGACCGTCGACTGCAGTCCTTCAGGCACACGCGCATGAAACGCGTTGCCGGGAGGTTGCTATGAGCACCAATACTGCGTCTCCACATGGTCGAAGTTCTAGCCTTTGTTTGATCCGGTCGCCCTCGTTGCCGCCCTTGTTTGAGCCGGTACCGTCGATGCTGACACCAGGCCTGTTGTGGACTCACAGCAGCGAAGTACAGGCTATCTGGCGCTGTGCCAAATGAGCGATTGGCCTGGGGAATGACGAGGAGGAGGGCTGGCCGTCAGCGTTAGTAGTGCCGCTCGCAATGCTCCCCGCGCAAGCGACGCGGAGAGAGCTCGATGTCGACCCCGCTTGTTTAACAGGAACAGGTACGCCAAGCGCAGAACGATCGTAATATAAACAAAGGGTGTAGATTCGTTTTGTTCTGAGCTTCCTGCAAGTGTGATCGAATTGTCAATACTCTGTTGAACAGATCAATCGGTCTTTGAAAAGTACTTGAGAAGAGTATAGGAATATTCACTTACAACCAGCAAACATGGCCGACGGGAAGATGAAGGCATTGCACTACGATGGACCTTTGAAGGTCTCGGTCAAGGAGATTGACATGCCTAAGATCCAGCACCCAGATGATGCGATCATCAAGGTCACAACCAGCTGCATCTGTGGTTCGGACCTTCATGTACGTTTCCGGCTCCGATCTAGTCAAGTGGGCCACGCAGAACTGACCAGGGTGTAGATGTACGAGGGAAGGACAGCAGCAGAAGCTGGTCTCGTCTTTGGGTATTGCATGCTTGGCAACAATTCGACCTAGTCCAATGTTGACAGATCTTGCAGCCATGAGAACATGGGAGTCATCACCGAAGTCGGTCCCGGCGTCACCCTCTTGAAGAAAGGAGATCGAATCGTCCTTCCTTTCAACGTCGCCGACGGAAGATGTCAAAACTGCGAGGAGGGCAAGACGGCGTTCTGCACAGGAGTCAATCCAGGATTCGCAGGTGTGAGTACAGCCAAGTTGAAAAAATGGAGCAGAATTGCAATAAGAGGCGAGGGCTGCTCTTGAAGCACGGGACTGATCCAAGTCACAGGGTGCATACGGATATGTGGCCATGGGTCCATATCAAGGTGGCCAGGCCCAATACCTGAGAGTGCCATACGCAGGTAGGGTTCGCTACCTCCAGACTAGATCTGCAGCTCACACTGTTACGCAGATTTCAATGGCTTGAAACTGCCACCAGGAACTGAGCACGAAGCGGACTTTGCTCTGCTAGCAGACATTTTCCCTACTGGCTGGCACGGTTTGGTCCTTAGTGGTTTCAAGCCTGGAGAGTCCGTTGCAATCTTCGGTGCCGGTCCTGTTGGCTTAAGTGAGTATAAGTTTCCAAGGTCATCCTGAAACTCATGTTGACGTGGCCAAAAGTGGCGGCATACTCGGCAGTCATTCGTGGTGCATCCAACGTATTCGTCGTCGACCAAGTCAAGGAGCGATTAGACCAAGCAGCAAAGATTGGCTGTATTCCTGTCAACTTCCGTGACGGCGATCCAGTCGAGCAGAGTAAGCACACCCATCACCAATTGTTGAGCATGCCATGCTAAGAAGTCGGGCAGTCATCAAGAAGAACAATGGCATGGTTGATCGCGCAGTTGATGCCGTCGGATACCAGGCAGTCGATAAGGGCGGAAACAAGGAGCAGCCAAACATCGTTCTCGACCAGCTGATCATGGTCACTCGTCCCACTGGTGGACTTGGAATTCCAGGTGAGCGAACAGCGTCTCCAGTGATTCGTATGGTCGATGCTGATCTCATTTCTTCTCTTGATAGGTCTCTATGTGCCCAGCGATCCAGGCGCACCAGACGCGCAGTCAGGCAAGGGCCAGATCCTGCTAAGTTTCGGAAAGCTATTCGAGAAGGGACTGTCGCTCGGTAGGTCGTCTCCACTCCCACTACCTCACTATTTCTGAATTGTCTTCCCAGGTACTGGCCAGTGCAACGTGAAAGCATACAATCGATACCTTCGCGACCTGATCATCAGCGGTCGCGCAAAGCCATCTTTCGTCGTTACCCACGAGCTCGGTCTCGAAGACGCACCAATGGCATACGACAAGTTCGATAAGCGGATCGATGGATTCTCGAAAGTGTTGTTGCATCCAAACGGTCCTCTCTCGTAGGCGTAGGCATGAGATATAGCCACAAAAAGCCAGAGAATTGTGCCTATTACTTCAATCCTCCTCTTGCACCACCTTAGCAGACACAATCTTCACCTCCTCTTCCGGTCTATCCTCAGCTCCAGTCTTGACCAATCCCATGCGCTGAACCACCCGCATCCCACTCTTCACTCTCCCAAAAATCGTATGTTTCCCATCCAACCAAGGCGTAGGCGCAAGCGTGATGAAGAATTGTGATCCATTCGTGTTGGGTCCTGAGTTGGCCATGCTCAAAATACCTGTTCAAAATCTATGTCAGCATACCCTCTGCCTCACCCACTTCATTCTTTGTTCTCGCTTCGCTCAACTCACCAGCACCAGTATGTTTCAAATCCCCCTTAATCTCGTCCTCAAATTTCTCACCCCAAATACTCGCCCCTCCCCTCCCAGTGCCTGTTGGATCACCACCTTGAATCATGAAATCCGGGATTATGCGATGGAAGATCGTGTTGTTGTAGTAGTTTCTACTTGCGAGGGTCGTGAAATTTTGACAAGTTTTCGGCGCATGTTGGGTGTACAATTCGAGGGTTATAGGACCCATTGTCGTCTCGAGAAGGACGTTTTGGGACGACATGCTGAGAGTCGGCGAGGTAGAAGCCGGAAAGGAAGGTTGGTGTGGTGGGAGGGTGAGGTAAAAGACCATCAAGGTGAGCGGAGTATGAGCGGGAGTGAGCTTGAATTCTGCACGGACTGCCGACTTTTTTGCATGTGCACGTGGCAGGACCTTGAAATATCCTACCTACTCTATTTCATGATTTATGAAACGATTGGGGGGAGAATACCGCGAAGGCGGGCGATGATCACAACGAGGTTTATCTCTACGATCTATGAAACATCACCTAGAAAAGCAATAACGCATAATGATAGAAACGCCATCTCCCATGCATCGGTCCATTCTGATACCCAAAGCAGCCATTGATAACCCAGACACCACGCTCGCTGAAATTGCTCTCAAGAATTCAACACTTTGGTTTTCATCCACTCGCTCGTGCCGACGCCCAGATTAAGGCCGTTCCTCGCCCACCATCTACGTACTTCCATGCCTCGTTCGCCTTCATGACCATCCTCAAGTGCCTCTTCCACATCACAAGTCTTGTATTCGACTTTCAAGCCAGACTGTTTCCACCATTCCAGAACTTTCACATTTCCGCTCTTCGTAGCTCCGACGAGGACTTGATTGTCGAATATCATCTTCGAACCTTTGAGCTCGTGCCAGGTTCGTAGAACTTCGACGTGGCCGTGCGTGCTGGCGAGTTTGGCAACCGTGTCTTCGTGTGGGAATGCGATGCCAGATTGTACCCACCAGCGGACCACATCTGCATGACCATTTTGTGTCGCATAGCAAATGCTTTTGCCTGGCTTTAGACGCACTTTGGATGAGTCCACGCTGGCATTCGTGTCGTCGACAGCAGTAGACTGTGCCTTCCACCATTCGAGTACCTGAACATGACCTTGGCCACTTGCTTGCTCCAGCGCAGATTCGGTAAACTTCAAGGGCAGGCCGGAGTGCTGCCACCATTCTAGCACGTTCACGAATCCTGCTCGAGATGCACCGTCCAGGGCTTCGGCGTCGTACTCCTTGGTCAAGAAGGATGGAGAGGTTCGCCAGAATTCGAGAATCTCTGTACGGCCAAAGACAGCCGAGGCTTTGACTGGAAGAAATGCGTGACCAAATGCAGCCCAGAATAGATCTTTGTGGTTCGCTTCCAAGTGCGCTAAGAGGTCGGTCATCGCGAAGCGCATGATCAATTTCACGGACAGTTTTGAAAGCCATCGCGGTACACTGCGCTGAGCCACGAAGTGCTTGACATCCGCCAGATCACCACGGAGAAGTGTTAATTCGAGCTCTTCCATGTAGCCCAGCGGCCCTTTCGATTTCACGTGGGACGTCCAAGCTTCAGGCGGAGGTAGATTCGTGTAGATGTGCAGCGTCTGTGCTAGTTCCCAGTCGTTAGTGAAATCGAGGATCATGGTCCAAAGCTCAGGTGGGAGGAAACTGCCAGGCCTTGTTGTCCCATGCGGCAATGTGGACTTTTGACTAGGTGCAACATCGAGCCCAGCACCAATGTTCATGAGGTCCACCTGATTGCTGATAGCATCCACGAGCTCGTCTGCAGCTTCCCACGAAGTGACTTTCTTCCGCTCGTCCACAAACTTCCAGAGCATTGGCTGCAGCACCTGCACCCAATTCCATTTCCTACGAATCTTGGTGAGCTGCTTCTTGGTCATAGGGTTCTCCCACATCGGCGAAGACATGCCGGGGAGCAGAAGAATCTTCTTCGAGACGTTCCAGCTCCTGATTATTTCTAGTACGAGATTATCCGTGTGTCCATGAAGCATTCTCGCAAGATTATTGGCATCTAGAGGTGCCAGTACTAGTAGATGTGCCCACTCGCATAGTTCTGCCGCCTCTTGTTCAATTTCTGCGACATCGCGAATCGCAGACTGTCTTGTCGCGTTCGGCATAGTCAGACATGACGACGATGCCTGAATGAAGTCCTGGCCTCGGAAGCCTTTGTCAAGGACTGCTTTCACAGACACATCAGGCAGGTCGGTGATTCGTGGTAGGAGTTCGTTCACTACGCGGCTGTCTGTGCAGCCTACGCTCGCAAAGACGATGTTCAGCTCGCGCGTTCTGTTGTAGGGTGCCGCCTCCAGCTGGGCATTCTCGGCGCGATCACTGCTTCTCCTCTGCCGTCGCACCGTCGCCATCGCTTCGTGTGATGTGAACAATTCCGCCCTCAGTCCTTCTGTTATCGGACTAAGATTCGCATAGGTCGCAAGTGGCAATTCATGAGAGGGGATGTGATTGGAAATGCGCAACAATGCAAAGCGGTAATCCTAGGCTTATGAGTAGTCCAATCACTAGGCCGACTCGTCTCCACGTTGCGGAATGCTCGACGAGGCTACGGTAAGATAGACCGAGACTTGTATGCTCCTAGGTAGTGGTCTGCTCTAGACGTGATGTGTCACAACACCAGAAGCGACAAACTGCTTGCGGGGCAATATAAGGGCCTGTTTACTTGCACCTGCACTTCCGCGGCAGGTTGCGGCGATAGCTTCTAATACTGCAAGTGAACAACTATAGCCAAACTAGACCCTATACATATAAAAGTGAACAAGTATAACGATATATCGTGTCTCTTCTAAGTATAGGTATTGTTTAAACCTATAGTAACGGCTCGAGAGAGTATAGTAACCTATAGTAATAGTTTATATAAGATCTTAGTATATAAAGCTATAAATTCAAGTTTCTAGCTTTAGGGTATAGGTTAACCTCTTACTACTATATAATACCCTTATATAACCTATAATATAGACTAGACAATCGCTATTATCTTTATCGATAGTATACTTAGTAGTACCTTTAATTTAATTATATATAGTAGTATTTTTATTAAGACTAGGCCCCTATAATAGACGATTAATCCTAACGCTAGCGACTCGCTACTATTGTAACTTATATAGCTACTATCGACTATTTCGACTAGTTCCTTAATAATAAGGAATATATATACTATAAGGATAGTTATTATATAACCGCTAAGCTTCTTAAAGACGAGTATAAATTATATAAGAACTACTATATCGATAAGGCTATATTTATAGCCTTATTAAAAGCCTTATATAATAGAGGATTATAACTAATAAGGAACCTAACTACTACTAAGAGGTTAATCTAATTCCTTATAATTATATTACTATTATTTAGCTTCTATTAAGTAGATCTCGTATTTAAGAGATCTAAGGCTACTATCTATAAGTTATTCTATACGGTTCTTACTATCTTACTTAAACTATATAATAAGGTTATTAAAGAGCTAGATTATAATAGTATATCTTTAAAGATAATAAGTAAGATAAATATATAAGGAATAGGTAAGTTCTATCTATAGTTTAAGGACTATATTAGCGCTATAGATAGTAGCTATATTATCGCTTATATTCCTTATAATAAGTAGATACTATAGCGTAATAGGAAGGGTAGTATCTTATAGAATATACTAGTAGTTATAGACTTTAATATACTATTTATATATATTCTTACTAGATAGGAGGGCTCTATAAATAATAGTTATATACTATTATATACTTACGAAATAGAAGCCTTTAATACTAACTATCTAACTAATAAGTACTATCTTACTAATACTAGCTATCCGAGTATAAGACTTACTATTATACTATTTAGAGATAAGAGATATTACTTAAAGGAATAGAGCTTAGGTAACTATAGACCTAAAGATATATAGGAGTTATTTAATCTAAGGTATTCTAGCTTACGTAACGTCGTAGAGCGTATATTTAGAGTCCTTAAGATACGGTTTAAAGTACTACGAGATACTAATAGACCTACGTTTAATATAGATACTTAGATTGCCTTAGTTTATAGCCTTATATATCTTTATAACTTTATATATTATACTAATCTAAGCGACGACTTAATTACTAACGAGTTTAAGCGCTAGAATACCGAAGAGGCTCTTAAACCTAAGGTCCGCTTAGATAGCGGCGAGAAGGCTATCTAGATACTTAGTTAATCGCTAAGTACTAAGAATAAGAAGATAACTACTTAGCGTAGTAAATTAGTAAAGGAGATATAGTAAGACTATCTAATTAAGTTTAAAGAGCGTAGATTAAATATCTAGTAGAAGGGTATAAGTAATAAGAAGTAAATAGTACCTAAATGCCTTATCGTTATTATATTAATTACTTTTACTAGCGCTAAACGCTAGAAAGTATTTTAATCGACTTAACTCGTTAAGATTTAAGTTATATTTAAGAAGCTCTTTAAAATATTAGTTACTACTCTAACCGATTCTTATACTACCTCTATAGAGCTAGTATAAGCTTACTTCTTAACTAAATTAGATAATTTTTTAATAAGATTATAGCCTATATTAAGTAGATATTTTACTATTATATAAATATATAGTATATATATTATCTTAGTAGTATACTAGACTATTAGCGGTCGTTTAAATTCGAGTAGAGATATAGCTAATACCTCTATAGAGCTAACCTAGGGTTGGCTTTAAGCGACTTAATACTAGCTCTAAGTCCGCTTACTAAGCCGGAGATATATACTAGATTATCGAAACCTATATACTATTAGAATACTATAACTAGCCGTTAGAGGTATATAAAAGTTAATATAGAATATAATATATATATATTCTCGAAGACTTATAAATTTTATATATATATATAGATCTAGTATTAAATAGTAGATAGTTAGGGTTATTAAAAGCTAAACTCTATACTCTACTAGAAACGCGCTTAAATTAGATCGCTTCTTAACTCGCTTACTTAATCTTAGACTTAATATCTTCTTCTATAGCGCTCTTAGTAGTAATCTAGTAGAGCTAGATACGCCTATATCTATTAGTATCCTTATAGAAGGATCTAGCTTCGAAGTCGCTAAAGGTCTTATTATAAAAGGCCTTACTATAGGCTCTATAGAGCTTATAAGATAGATTAAAGTTATTTAAGTTATTAAGAGCTAGCTTTACTAGAATATCTAGACGTATAGTAAGGAGCCCTTAACTAATAGTATTAGTAAGGCGTATAGCTCTAGTACGATTATCTTTAGAGCTAGAGACCTATAGCGCGATACTAGTAGAACTAAGAGCCTATATAGGCGTAGGAATATCCTTAAGAATAGGTATAGAAACGGCGGTTTCCTTAGGAGTCTTAGATACTATTTTAGGCGGTTAGTTTTCCTTCTTAGCCTCGTTATCGCTATTAATAGTTATAGGCTCTAGCTTCTATTACTTATTAGCCTTATTTAACTTACTAGTTATATACTTCTTTAAGATCTTAATACTACCCTTAGATTTATTACTAGTAGCTATCTTATTACCGAAGATAGTAGTATATAGACTAACGTAAGGTATCTTATAGTCCTTTAGAGGCTTTATATTCTTATAGATAGCCTTAGTAAGATAGTCCTTCTAGATATAGGAGTTAGTAGTAATAACGCTAGTCTCGTAGTTAATACTAAAGCTAGACTCGTATTTAAGCGCTATAAACGTAGTATAGAGGGCCTTATAGAATAGGAGCTTTATATAGTATTATTTCTAAAATATAGACCGCTTAGCTTTATAAAAGATATTAGAGATAATATCTTTACGAGCCTATAGCTTTAGTTAACTATTATAGTAGTTATTAGGGTCGATTTAAGTAGCTACGTTCTCGAGAAGGATTCGCTCTATCTTAGCTATTTAAATAAGCTAATCTTCTTTATCGTTAGAAGAGCTATCTTTATCGCTAGAACTAGGCTCTATAGTATTTTAAAGGGCGGTAATATTATCTCTAATATCTTACTAAGAATTAATAAGCTAGCTATATATTAGGGTAGCCTATATAGCGGTTAATATAGAAGTAGATACTAATTAGGAGTTATCGAAGCTAGCTTAAGAAATAGATTTAGCTATAGTAAATACGGTATTTATTACTTAATAAGGAGGTATTAGATTAAGATAATTTTTATAGTAAATTAAAGCGTAGTATTTTATTATTTTTTTAGTATATATCTTAATATATAGAGATATTATTATTATTATTATATATAATACTAGAATATTTAAAATCCGTCGTATTCTTAGGGAAGTATAAATTCTACTTACTAAGCCCTACTTAGATACTACCGTAGCGCCTATATAGCTAGTATTAAGCCTTCGTTATATTCTATAAAGGATAACTACTACTATAAGTAAATAAGTACGTTATAAGAAGATACTATAGGGTCTATTAAAAGCGATAGTACTATTAGAAGGTCTATAAGTAGTACGTACGGCTCTAGTTTAGAGCCAGTTCAATCTATACTAGGTGCCACAACCTACAGCCGACCCGCAGGTGCAAGTGAACAGGCCCTAATGGTTGCATCACATGAATGTGCGGAATCAGCTTCGCTATCGCCTCTTGATACTCTTCTCGCTACATTCACGTGCGTAAGGACCGTCGCTTCCGTGTCTCGTCGCTAGTGCGCCACAGTTCAGTGGCGAGGTCAGTGGCGTTCTCGCAAGTAGATTTGCAGGCACATTTGACACTTGCATCTTCAGACTTCTGCTTTCGCAAACCTCTTTTCACGATCCATTGATTTCGACCTCAAAAGGCCATATCTCCGGCATCCGGATAGTAAGGAAGTATGAATCGATCGACGATAGAATCAATACTCCTGCTCCTCAGTTCTCGATGCCCTTCGGACAGTCGATCGATTAATTGGCAAGAACGAGGCTAGAAGTCTCCTTGAACGCCGGACTGAATAGCGAGGCTGTCCTACGCCATGGTCAGTCCGAGAACTGCAGAACATTAGAGATGACTGCACAGTTGACTTCGACGTGCTTGTAGGAAGCCCATTTTCACAGCGAAATTCGGCCGGAAAGATCACTTTCTCAGACTGTCAGCGCTCTCCAAGTCGTCTTGCAAAGCACACCTCTGGCTCATGGCTGTATGTGTGGCTAGCAGTATTGTCTTGTTGCACGAAGTTGTGCTTCCAAAGGCGGCAACCTCGTGCATCGCGAGCCGGAAAGCTCTGCAAACGATCCCACAAATACGCTCGTCGGCTCGTAGCAGCATACGCGAGCTGTAAAGCCATACAAGCAGTGAACGAAGCACATCGAAGCATGATGCACTTTATTTGCGAGGACTAATAGCCGATGAGCGTCACTTACGTTGTGAAGTCTGACCCCGATATTGACATCGGACAGAACCACGATGCTCGGAAGCAATCTCTTCGTATGATTACGGTGTCCAGCGAAGCGGAAGCACACGCTGCAGTGGAGTCAGAAACTACCCGAACGCGTGGAGAGAGAACGACTGAACAAACGACAGTCAAAATACAAACCTGTTCATTGACCCAGTCGTCAGCTGGCGAGTCAGAAATCCCAGCGACGAGAGTAATGCGCAGTAAAGGCATTCCTGCATGGCACTGCGACATCCTGGTCACGCATATTACATTGGGCCACGGCTACATGACCTCTCTTCCAGATGAAGCCTTCCAACCTGCGACATGATCAAGTCATCGTGCTGCACTTGACATCTCATCAGCTTACACAGCTTGGAGTCGCACAACCGAGAAGCTGTACATAGTTGTACAGGCAAGCCTAGTGCCAATGGTGGAAGGCGCCATCGATTCGCCTAAGCTGCCTTTCATCTTACTAGCTGAAAAGGGTGAAGCCTAAGCAAATCGCGTCGCCAAATTCGATCTGATCGACAGCTAGTCAGTGGCTTGGCTTTGGAGGTCTTCTCCACGATCAACACCTCTCCAGTCTGCATTCTGAAGACTGCTTGGCTCGAATCGTTCCTCGACGGTCATGAACATCAAGAAAACCTTACTGCTTATAATGTGTCCTAAGGTGTTCTTGTGCTCGGCACTGGCCCGACCAGATACTCATTTTAAGACCTAATAGCATGGCGCATCCCGAAGGAGCAAGCCTAACGTTCAAGCATTTGTGGCGCTCCGCGCTGAAACAACAGCAGTCGGTCGGCCTCCAGACTCAAAGTCGACTATAGCATATACCTGCATTCTGACTAGCAAGCAGTCAACACGCGTGGCTACGGTATTCGGGAGTACGGCTGGATGCTTAGTGCACGGCAACAACAGCCCTGATGGCGGAATCCGAAAAGGATGTAAGATGAGTTAGGCGGCCTGTGAAGTATGCCTTGCTGCTCTTGTCGTCTATCCTTCTAAACCTCCTTCGTGTGTGCTGTTCTGCTGTCTGTGGTATTGAGTGCGATCTTTTGTGTCTTCTTCGCTCGTTACAATTGTGGCTATTAGCCACGTCCATTCGTTCAAGATGATCGCACCAATTACCACAGTCTTTCTTTCCCTTCTCGCCTTCGTGGCAGCACAAGTAGACACAGATGGCACGACAGACTCGGCACCTGCTTTCGTGTTCGCTCCAACATCCACCTCTAGCGTTCCAGCATTCGCAAACGATGCTCAAAGGACGATGTCAACACAGACCGAATCTGAAGCACCGACTACGACCGCACCTACTGGGACACCGTCAAGAAATGGGATACTACCTGCTCCTATGACACCTGTGGTCGCGAGCTCCGAATCAAATCTCAATATGCCAAGTTCGTCACCTACAACCACGCCTTCTTCCTCATCACCAACATTCGCATTTGCTCCCACGACAACATCGGAAGCAGAGTCGTCGCCATCATTCGCCTTTGCACCAACGACGTCAAGCATGGACTTCTCTTTCCAGCCGCAGACTCAGTCTCAATCTCCGCAGCCAGAACCACAACCGCAGACAAGCGCACCACCACCTCAGAACCCGGTCACGACACAAACACCAGACCAACACACTTCGTACCAGCAGAACACTGCCATCATAGCCTCCTCAGAGACTCACCTCGAACAACCAACGACTACCCCAGAATTTACCTACGCACCATCAACAACGCCAACTCCGCCACCAGCACCATTTACAACGCCGTCTATGTCCTTCACCTACAATCCACCACCACCAGCATCAACCCAAAGCCCAGCAGGAACCCCCGTCGAACAACACCCAAACATCGAACAGCCTGGATCCTCTCTCGTAGCGCCATCCCCAATCATCGCCCCAACCGAAACCTATCTCGCCCAACCCTCGAAATCCACAATCACAGGCTCACCAAACTACAAAACCATCCATGTAACTCAAGCCTCAAACGGAAACTTCATGTACGGTTCCCATACTCTCAGCAATGGAGCGGATATCACTCAAGGCGCCAATCCAAAATTCCCGACACAGATCATCGAATTGCAGTCCTCTTCTCAACTTTTGATCGAAAATGCCTATACAACACGCACCCAGGACTTGTCCGGCCACCCTGCTCCAACAACGCTTACCGTGAGGCCGCTTCCACCGGCGTATGGAACCCAGTCCATTCCAGGTGGTGGTTATATTTTGAGCGCTGCAGCTGAACAGGAATATGTTACGCTGAATGGTCATACTATGGCTGTTAGTTCTATTGCTGTTCCTACTGAGAAGGCGATTACGTATAAGGGACATACGGTTTCTATGGGAGGGTTGACGTTGGCTGCTAAACCTACTGCTGCGAAGTCTTCGGCGACTGCTCAGGCGAGTGAGAGTTCAAAGCCGACTGTGGCGGATTCTGGTGTTGGAAAGGTCGCTGGGTCCCTGGTTGGTGTGGTTGCTGGAGCTTTCGTGGCTTTGATGGTTTAGGAGGATAGTGTAATGCTTGTGATGTTATGAAGAATGCGACGCTTGTGGCTTCTTGTAGATAATGTTTGGTAGTATTGAACGGTGTCTGCGAAACGATCAATTTGTGTTTCCGGCCTTCAACAACATCGTTCCGTTGTTGAGTGGCCCGATGGGCCCTCTCGAATGGGTTATTCAAGGTAATCATGCTCTCACCGTTGGCCACATTGCCATTCAATCGATGGACTGCCAAGGACTGAGAAGCAAGAGCTATGATTCCATCGCAAATTCAAATCAGAATCCGAGATAGGGTACAGAATCCTGCACTCATGAGGCGTAGTGAAACTAATCCATCTTGCCAGACTACTTCTGAGCATCAGACTTGTGAAGAAGCAGTGGTTTATACGACAAGTCTGCAAGCGCTGCAGGTTCGCCTTGTCATATGCCCGGTCATATTCTCGGTATGAGAAAGATACGGCCATGAGCGAAGGCACAACTGTGCATTATTCTCTTCTGACCCTATATCAGCAGAGGCTTTGGGCAGGCTGATGATTGGCATTGTTACTCAGCCCGGCGTTCAAGGAACCTTCCAGCCTCGTCGGCGAAATCTTGCATTGGAGTGTTGCAGAAATGCAAGCTTCGGCCCAGTCAAAAGCCGCCACTAGCCGAGAAGCTGAACATCCGAAATGTCGCGATGTGCTCAAGAGAGCAGCTTGCGGCATGACCTGCCTTGATAGAAAAGCCTCATGCAGGGCATCAACTGAAAGGCGCAGCCTGAGCTCAGTGAGCCTTGCACTTCGTGAGCCATTTTGATCGTACCTGAATCTAGCGTGAGGTCAGCAGAATGGCGGCCTCTCGCTCTGGCCAAATTGCAAGCAAAAATCTTCTCTCCATCTCGCGCCAAGCTAGACCGACCACGCCATGAGGCCTCTCGCTGCACCGAAGCAGTCCGGAAACTTCTCGTGCATGGTAGTCCAGTCTGCTGAGAAATAAGGATGTGGAGATGAACGTAGCAAAACGTGACGTGAATGCAGTATGTCAAGAATAGCAGGGAGTGAATGGAGAGTTGGTTGTTAGTATGGAGCTGTTACTTGAGAAAAACGTATCCTTTCGGAATGGTCGGGATTCTCGTGCTGTAAAGAGTGGTTCCAGCCGATTGTGAGCCGAGCAGACGGTATAAGCACAGAGGTTGTGCAGGATGGCACAGATGGAGAGGGCCAGGGATGGTTGATGAATTGTTGGAGAGCGATTGGGTCGAGAGCTGAACAGTGACAGATGCGATTTGGTGATGGGAGATGCAGCAGCGATATTGCCAGTTCCTGACAAGAAAAAAAGGTGCGGCTTGATGGCACAAGCATGACGGGCGTCAGCCATCCAAGAGAGCTTGTTCTGTGAGCAGCCTTTCATACGCTGCGTTGCACGCATAAAAGTGCTTCTTTTGCTTGTGCCGCGCGTGGAGGTCAGAACTACAGCCGAAGCAACGTCATTGAACTTTCAGAATCTTCACTGCGCAACTCCACCTCCCATTTCCACAGGATTTTTGCTTAGAAGGTTCGCACACCCGGACTCCTGCACTGCGGGCAGATAAGGCCTGCCCAATAGTCGCTGTGCTGTAGATGACGACCCAAGATGATTCGCGTGCCGTATCTACCACGGTGGCATTCGGAGTGGAAGGATTGTTCGATGTCTCGTGCACCGTCGGGTCTCACTCGTCCTTCAGCGTGCCGGAGCCAGTGACACACATAAATGCCTAGTCCTGGTAAGTGGTCCACATTACTCAAAAGCCTCTCCGCCGCCCTGCATTCTTCCACACATCACTGTTCACTGCCATTCAAACTCTCGACTCCAGTCTGGTCTTGCGACAGTGAGCTCGGTCAAGCCTCACCAGTGTGCCTGCCATCTGCTCTTAATACTGTTCCTTCTGGCAAGCTCGTCGACCATCAACATCTTCTCGACAACCCAGCATGTCACAAGGCATGACCGACTATGGCGTTGCCCGGGACTCTGGCTATCCCGATATCAATGAGAAGGACGACTTGAGCTCGAGCGGCAGATCGAAAGAGAGCCAGCTTAAAAAGGACAAGGACAATGGCATCCTCGACCCAGAGCTGGCCTTGGCTGAGCAATCGACAATTCACGAGGGCCAGCAGAAATTCAACAAGCTTTCATGGCAGCGTCTCACAGTCTGCCTGATCGTGGAGGCCATTGCACTTGGATCGCTCAGTGTGCCATCTGCCTTCGCGACCCTTGGTATGGTTCCCGGTGTCATCATGACTGTCGGCCTTGGGTTGGTGGCCATTTATACTTCATATGTTGTCGGCCAGGTCAAGATGCGCTACCCGCACATCGAGCACTACGCAGATGCAGTCAAACTTATCTGGGGAAGATTCGGATATGAGCTTACGGGAGCCATGTTCGTCCTGTTCTTGGTTCTGCTTGTCGGTTCTCACGCCTTGACTGGCACAATTGCGTGGATCCGAATTGTCAATGAGCCGGGTGTCTGCGCTCTGGTCTGGTCGATTGTGTCGGCCATCATCCTCTTCCTCGTGGCTCTTCCACCAACTTTCCACGATGTTGCGATCCTTGGATACATCGACTTCGTCTCGATTATTGCCGCTATCCTCATCACCATTGTCGCAACCGGAGTTGAGGCACACCAGGCTCCTGGTGGCCTTTCGGCAGTGGACTGGCAACTTTGGCCAGCAGAGGGCACGACATTCTACTCTGCCTTCTTGTCCACCACCAACATCATTTTCGCCTACTCCTTCGCCGTCTGCCAGTTCTCCTTCATGTCGGAGATGCACACGCCCAAGGATTATGTCAAGTCCATTTGGGCTCTTGGCTTGATCGAAATCTTCATCTACACCCTGACTGGTGCTTTGGTCTACTCCTTCGTCGGACAGTCAGTGAAGTCTCCAGCTCTGCTCAGTGCCGGCTTTACCGTGTCTCGGGTCGCATTCGGAGTCGCTCTTCCGGTTATTTTTATTTCTGGAAGCATCAACGGTACAGTCGTTGGACGGTACATCATGCACCGTGTCTTCAAGGACTCCCCGATCAAGTACATTCACAGCAAGAAGGCTTGGATGATCTGGATTGCACTCATCGCCGTGATCACCATCATTGGCTGGATTATCGCAGAGGCCATTCCATTCTTCAATGCGCTCCTCGGTCTGATCTCAGCGCTCTTCATCTCCGGCTTCACCTTCTACTTCCCAGCTCTTTTCTGGTTGCAATTGGTGAAGGAGGGTAAATGGTACGTTGGCTGGAAGAACATCACTCTCTCCATCATCAACGCGATTGTATTCGTGATCGGCTTGATCGTTCTCGGCGCTGGAACATATGCTTCTGTGGAGGATATTATTCACCAGTACTCATCCGGCGAAGTGAGAGGCAGCTTTACGTGCTCGAGCGCTGCCTACGCATAGTAGACCACTGTTGCAGGTCAAGCATTGTTCGGCGTTGGATATGGCCAATTTGCAGCCTTGAAAGGCGCAGCCTGGATGTTGTAAATGTACGAATTGCATAGGATATGACTAGATGACGAATCAACGAAATCAAGAAGAGGCCTTTCGAGGCACAATTGTTCAAAGAAGATAAAGCCAGAGTGTTTCCAAGATGTCTGAGATGTCCGTATGGAGGAAGAAAGTGATAATTGGAAGGCACTAGTTCGATGGCCGCGGCGCGCCTTGTACGCCTATCTGCAGAGGGCCCACTTTTTCGGCTTCCTTCATGTGAGGATATGGCTTTCACGCCCTTCGACAAAGCTTGACTCATGCCACTCGCACTGAAGCTCTTGTGCGCCTTACGACACTGTGGCAAAGCTGAAATTCGTGATGCAAGATCCACTTCATGTTGTTGTCGTGCCGGCGCTGCAACGGTCCTAGGAACCGACCAAGCTGTCTTTTTGGAAGATGCGTCGAATTGCGCACGAGAGCTATGAAGCCCAAAAACTCTGCTTACGAAGTCGCATCCAGCGTACGAGGGGCTCTTAAGAAAATGTAAGCTTGGAGCTAAGAACGGAGTCGATTGACCTGTACAGAAATCTAAGGCTCAACTCTTCAGCGGTACTACTGTGGATACATCACCATCGCCCGAGGAATGCTCCGACTGTGCTGGAACTTTCGTATCTGTGATAATGACCTGAGCGGGAGTCTCAATGCCATCTATCGTGTCGACACGGTCCTCCATGTTTGTGTCTTTCATCCACCACTTGATGATTGGCAAGCAGCAGATGGGTCCGGCTGCGACGAACTGTGGTATTGTTAGCTAGAGTCGCAGCAACGACGGATTGAAACCTTCTCACAGCCCATGCTGTCCCGAACATAAACTCCTTGGAGTATCCACTGAGGTCTAACGAATAGCCAGCGATCTGGCAAGCTGCATTGAGCAGCCTATACAGAGAGGCGTACACAGACAGCTGCGATGAACGGATCAGCTTACGTGTACGATGCGACACTTTGAGCTTCCTCACCTCGTCCGTGTTGTTGCTCAAAGCGCCCATGAACCAATAACAATAGCAATTGTACGTGGCGTCCATGAATCCGTACATTACGAAAACGAAACATGCGATCCCATAGCCGTCGTCGTACACATCGATTCGCTGCTTCTCATCGAGACCGTACTTCGTCTTCTTCATGATGAAATAGCCGCCGATCCAAAGGGCATTGAAGGCGACGAACACATAAACCCCGGCCCAGAAAGCACGCTTCCGTCGCTTGAACGGCAGCTTGTCGGTGAAGAGGTTGAGGATCCATGGCGCGAAGAGCTGAACCGCTCCGGACAAGAAGGTGTTCAAAGCACGACCTCTGACGGTGAAGTAGACTCCGTTGAAGTCGTTGTTTTGATAGATCTGCTGAACGTCAGAATTGAAGAAGTGCAGCAAGCATCCGACATGATACACACCACATAGTAGTTGACGGCCCAGCACATCGGACAGAAGAATATAATCCACCAATTCCTCTTGCAAACTTGATACGACGAGATCATCTCCTCTTTGAAGGTCTTCTGATCCTGCAGCAACAGAACTCTCGTTCCATCCTCTCGCACAATGAAATACCAGGGATACAAGCAGAGTCCAAGAAAAGCTCCGAACAACATCAGAGCAAAAAGTCCAATATACGTTCCATCGTTGACTCGACTCCCGTTATTCACTCCGGCATTCCAATTCTGACCTACAGGAATCGCAGCTCCGATAACCACACCAGACTGGAAAATCGTCCAAAAGATCGAAACATAAAGTCCTTTCTTTTCTTCCGAAGCATATGCCGTAATCGCAGTTCCCTCAGCACACCATAGGAATGCTGCTGATAATCCACACCAGCAACCACCGAAGATTACGAAAGGTACGTTGCCGGTATGGTTATAGCACCAAAGACTTGCGGCATAAGCTGCGTAACCGAAGCCGCCGAAACAGAGGGTCCATTGGAGGCCGAAGTAGTTTAAGCAGGCTGGAGCTATGAAGCAAAACGTCGTGAAGACTGTGTAGAGTGCGATATTGGCGATATCTGAAAGCCATTGGGTCTGTTGGCCTGCTCCTCCGAGGAAAGTAATGACGTTGTACATTCCTACTGTCATGAATAGCACGAATCCTAGCATTATCGCTTGGACTCGAGGATGACTGTAGGCCCATACTTTGAAGCCGAAAATATTGTATCCTTCAGGTAACTACGCTTTGATGAGTTCATTCGCCGTTCAAGATTCTTCTCAGGATAAGGCACTCACTGATGATGTTCCTCTGACACATTTCAGCTCTTCTGGCTCGACATATTCTCCCTTCTTCGGCGCTCTAGGCATAAGTGCCTTGATGCGGGACCAGCAACCCATCTTAGGATCCCATCAGGCACGACTTCAGCCTTGCTGGCAAAAGGGTCCAAGGAAGGGAATGCGAAGCATGCTTTACCCTCGTTGCTATATGACTCTGATCCTCCAATTCTCTATCGGTCTGATAGCCAGCGAAGCTTCGGTCGGCAGTAGTGCAGAGTGACAGCAGCAGCAATCATGTTGCCGTCGGGCCCGAGGCCGCGACACTAATACTGCACTCTGCTACTGCTACTATTAGGCCCTATATACTTGTCTAGATTGTAGATTATAGATTATAGGTAAATAACCTACCGTAATAATCTATAGATTATCGGATTATTAAGTAAACGGTTTATAGATTATTACGGCTTAGTAGATTAGTATTCTTAGCTCTTCCGTAGGCGTAACTTAATTATATTCTCGTCGCGTTACCTAGCGCTATATACTATTATCTTATCTATTATTATATCTTCTAGCTCTTAGTAATAGCTCTAAAGTATAAACGTCATCTAGCGAAGAAGAAGAATAATAATAAAAGTATAGAAGTAGCTAAATATCTAGAGCTAAAGCGCTATATAAATAAATATCTCTAGTTCTATCTCGACGAGTTAATTAAGATTAAGGTAAAGTAGACTAATAGTAAGAACTTCTAGTTAAAGGACCTTCGTCCTATTACTACTATAATAAGTAAGAAGTATTAGCTCTAGTTTAAAGACTCGACTCTTAAGAATAAATAGATAGTAATAATTTATAAAGCGAGATTAGGGCTTCTAGGTTATCTATAAAACTTATATAAGCGGCTAGAATAGATTACCTCCTTATAGTACTACTAAAGCTAAAGATACTTATAATAAGGCGTATCTAGAGTATACTATCTTTCTTAAATAGGAGCTAGCGTAGAAGATAGAAATAGAAAAGCTCGTAGAAATAGATATAGTAATAAGTAATAGTACTAAGACGGCGGCGTAGTTAGCGGAAGATAAGCCTATAGATATAGTAGTAGATCGAGGGTTAGATAGCGAATTAAGTAATAGTAGCGGAAGCGAGGAAGAATCTAAAGAAGACGATTAGCTAAGCGAGTATAAGTAATAAATTAAGCCTACTACGAAGAAATAGAAGCTTAATAAGAAGAAGTCTATAAAGGCAAAGGTAGAGAATAAGCGTATCTACTATCGCTAGACTACTAAAGCCGCTACTAATAAGGATATTATATCGAAGGCTTTTAACCTACTAAAGGATATACTCGCTAATTTCCTATATAAGTATAAATCTAGGGCTTCTATACTAACCTCTCGAGTTAAGAATCCTTTAGAGCTAGTATATAAGCGATTATTTAATCTAGAAGTACTAAAGGAGTAGCCGTTTAGTATAAAGAATACTATAGCGAAGGAGATTAGAAAGATACTATACTACGCGAATATCGCTATCTTAATAATAAGACCTAAGAGGTAGCTAGATTTCGAGGTATTCTTTATAGAGCTTTAATACGAGGTAAATAGCGTTCCTAGGTTATAAGGATAGTATTTAGAAATATCTAGTTATAGCTAGCTATTATTTTATTTAAGTATAGGGTATACGTAGAGCTAGAGATAGATTATTATTATTAGAAGAGTTAATATAATCTAAAGATTAGAGGTCGAATTTAACTTAATCTAAGTCCGAGTCTAATTTTATAGTTTAGGCGAGTAAAGAATATAGTACTTATACCTACTATATACTAAGTATATTAATTAATTTAGTTTTATTAGTAATTAAGTATATATTAATAAACTATACGTAATCGGCTTTTATATAAATATAAATTCTCGACTCTTTATACTCTAGTCTAACCCTACTAAGAGCGTATAAATATAACTATTAACGTCGACTAACTTCGAGATAATACGAGAATATCTCTATAGAAAGCTAAAGAGCTCGTCGTATACCGTTACTATAGTAAGAGAGGAAGAAATAGTAGATTTCTCTCTAAAAACGCTCTCTAGCTCCTCTACTAAATACTCTCTAGTATCTACTACGCTCTACTCTACTTCTACTAGCGTATATCGAGTTTTGCCTTCTCTAAATACTCGATATAATCTTACTATATCTCTTCCGCTAGTTTATTACGAAACCTAACTATTATTTTATTTTTAATAGCGTCTTATATCTCGCTCGTAGACCTATCTAGGTTTCTAATTATACTATTACTTTTAAGGAGCTTAGGCTCGCTCTTAAGAGGCTATCTACTATAGTTTAGGATAAAGTTATAGATTACGAAATAGGCTATTAAGATATACTTCTAGTCGATAAGTTTATAACCCTAGTATAGATCTTAAGCGATAATCTTAAAGCGCTTCTTAATAATACTAAAGATCTACTCGATATAGTTACGTAGCTACGCGTAGTAGAGATTAAATAACTCTTCCTTTATCTCTAGCCTCTAAGTAGTAGTATACTACTTATAAAGATAATATCTCGTTCTTTAATATAGTACGAGAAGGCGCTTATTAAGAGGTAAGTAACTACTATTAGCGAGATAATATCGACCTTTAGGTATACTAAATCTACTACTCTTAAAGGCGCGACCTAATACTATTTCGTCGTTTATAGAGCCCTTATAACTAATAAACGTATATAAGAACTTATAGTTAAAGTTATATACTACTATTATATTCTACGCGATAAAATTCTTTTAATAACGCTACGCGCTCTACTCTTAGTATAGTATTTAAGCGTAGATATAGGTACTATTAAGAGCGCTAAGCGCGCCTAAGAAGTACTTAAATATTAGCTTATTAAGCTTCTTATAGATCGAGTCTAGCGTAGGTAACGATATATATTTATCTACTATCCTATAGAGCGCTTTACTTACTCGCTTAATAATTAACTTAAAGGTACTAAACGAGTACTAATATTCCTTTCTTAGCTACCTTACTAAGAGGTTATACGCTACGAAGTCTAAGAAGATAACTATCTATTCCTTAACTAAGATCTTAATCGCGCTATACGGGTTTAAATCGCCGCTCTCCTTTAGTTCCTTTATTAATATATATAGTATTAGCTATCTTAAGCGCGTTATATTATAATAATCTTACTCTAGACTATATAGTACTTAAAATATCTCCTTTACGCCCTTCTTTAGATCTATAAGAGTCTTAATCTTACTAGAGGGCTAGTACTACTAATTTCTAGCGCTTCGCTTAAAGAGAGAGATCGAGGTAGCGAGGGAGGCTCTAGCGATAAGAATAACGATAGTAGCGACGTAGATAGGCTCTATAATAATAGTAATAGCTTTATAAGAGATAATATATCGATAGAGGGTCTTAGAAACGCGTAGTCTATATATTCTACGCTACGAGAAGTCTATTATTTAGGGGCTAAAAGTACCTCTTAAGATATTTAGTAGATTATTTATATATAACTTCTAGAAGTAGTATCCCTAATAATCTCTTCGTAATAATCTATAATCTATAATAATAGTAAGATTAAGAAGTATATAGTACGCGAGAAGCTATAGATTATAGATTATTACTAATAATCTATCGCAGATAATCCGATAATCTATCTAAGTATACAGGGCCTTATTGTTGTCGCATAGAGAGCAGCTTCACTGCCGACAGCATTTATTGCCAATCTTGATTAGAATTATCCGACGATAAGAGGTCCTGGCGCACATGCAAGGCCAATCCCAGCCAAACGTGCGGAGGCTCCAGTGCTCCGACCACGAGGTTGGTCTGCTCGGGAGCTGATTTCGCGAAGCAGATCATTGGCGCCAGCGATATCAAAGAAGAGAGGAGAGCTTGATTCTTCTGTATGAACAGCCCGGGCCGGGTTGTGACTCGTAAGTATTCGGACTGTGGTTGCCCTATCGTTGGGAACATCGTTGGCAATACAGCAAAAGCAAGGATTCTCCACTTTCTTCCTGCCCAGCTTCCTACCGACTCGGGCTTAGTGGCATCTTCATAACGCGTTATCCACGTGCAGTGCGAGACTTGCCGATCTTCATTGGCATGGGGAGCTTCTCCTGGACCTTCCCAACCGCGTGTGACTGTCCAAAGGTATTTCCAACCAGTAGATACCACTGCGGGTCTAGATGCAACGCCAGCCTTTGAAAGTATTCCTCTTTTGATCCTGCTTCTCCTGTGCAAGAACCGTCATCGTCATCAATCAGATCCAAGAATAATAATGCCTCGTGTCATAGAAAAAGAGGATTGCTTCAATTGCACCGTTAATGGACGTCTTTGCGACAGAGCTTTGCATAAGTGTAGCACCTGTCCCGAAGTATCTGAAGTCTGTCCGGGCTATCCGCTGAAGCTCCGCTGGCGTAAAGGACTTACTACGAAAGACAAGCAGAAGGTGAGCATAGTGGTGTCGGCTTTCCCTATTCTTCCCCCGACTAACCTGTGTCTAAGTTCCGATTCAAGTCCAGGCGACGTTCATCTGCATCCGTCACAAGTCCACAATGCGTAACATTGCCGCCAACGCCGAAGGTGGAGACCGTGCAGTGGCTTCCTACACCTTGTTCAGGGTCTGTTGAGACAATCTTGGAGCAGTCGGAGCCCTTTCCTACGACATCCGAGTTGCCCCAAGACTCCATCAACGCCGAGCCGCTCTTCTTCAGTGACACCGTGCCGGATCCTGACGAGCTGTTATCATTCCCCCCATGTGACATAACGCCGGCGAAGGATCCGTCACCAGACAGCAGCGGAGACAGCTCCCAGGCACAGAGTGGCGAAGACGTCGATGATACAGTCGTCCGACAACCAGATCTCGAATGGATAACCCGGACGCCGCCCATCTGCGACAGCTCTTTTGCCGTCGGTCCAGTACGCCCACTTTCTCTTGATATTGATCCCGATCTACAAGAGGAACCTTGTACTCCTTGGCCAGCGGTGGACTTATGGCAAGAATACCGGAGCTTTACCAAACCTGCTCAGCTTGGGAGCCTCTTAGATCTGTGTGAGCCTGCGCTTCGACTGTTTGGTGGTCTTGGGAGTGCTGACATGCTATGCAGATAATGCCGAGCTCTGCGCATTACCAATCACGCATGATGTACCCGCGAATCCATTCCGGTGCAACAATAGCTATGGACAGTCCAAGTACCAAATGCATGCAGTCATCGCCTTCTCCACGCAGTATCTCAGTCACTCCGAGCAAGTCTCACCGCATGATCTCATGTGGCTCAAAGATACAGCGACAAAGCAGTATAGTCTTGCTCGGAGGGGCAGGCAGGGACACTATCGCAGCTCTTTCTTGGACACTCTCTTGATCATATGCACATTGGAACATCTGCATCGAGCTGCTGGTCCCTGGAGAGGAATGCTCTCAGACGTGATGGAGATCATCGAGTCGTCAGGCGGCGTGGCGAGCATGCCGAAATCAAGTCGGCAGCAGGCCCAACTGGCGATGTTTCTGTGGTGGGACGTCACATTGGCACTGCTTTGTCGGTCGCGATGCGTACTTCCGAGGCAGTACTACGACTTCGTGATGGCCTGTGAGGACGAGACCACGGAATGGGACTTCTTCTCGTTGACAGGTGTGCCGAAGAGCCTGTTTCGCACGCTAGTAGAGCTTGTGCAGCTAGCACATGAAAAGGAACGCACCCTGACCATGACTTGGGCGACGTTCAACGATGCCAAAGTTTTGGAGATCGAGGAAGATCTTCGCCGGCCAGAGACGCACATACCAGCAGCATTCGACATCACTGACGATGATAGCACCGAAAGTGTGCAGCAAAAGCTCGACTCCACAGCTTGTGTCCAAGCATGGAAATTCGCACTCTTATTGTATCTGGAACGAGTCTTCCACTGGGAACGAGAAGTTGGGAGGCAGTCAGCACGGATAACTGCTCTCTCAAGGCAGACTTTGGATACGGTGAGAAACTGTCGTCCGGGCTATGCAATCCAGAAACAAGTGCTTCTTCCTGTCTTTATCGCCGGCTCAGAAGTCGATGACAGCTATTCGAGACAATTCGTGCAGCAGTATTGCGAGACGTGGCAGACAAAGACCCGCTACCAGCTGTTTCGCGATTCTCTAGGGTTGTTGAGGACCATTTGGAGTAGAAGAGACCGTTGTGGTGGAGATGCAAATGTTTGGTGGGGATCTGTTCTTCCGGAAATGCAGCAGACTGCTTGGCTAGATGGAAAGGTTGTACCTGTGAACTTTCTCCTCGGATAGTTACATAGAACACAATTGCGCGAAGAGAACGATATCAAGACTCGGTCTGCACCATATCTTTGTTGCCCTGGATGAGAGTTTAGCCTCGATGTCGCGAATGAGAACGTGCCTCTTTTACTGACTTTTATGGTTGGATCAAGCACAACTCTTGGGTTATTGGAATTCACCCATCCAAGAAAAGGTTCACTGAGGGTGTATCCGCAGATGTCTTGAAGTCCTCTTGGCAGCGTCTTCACCTTCTCCAGGTCCATGTTGAGGTAATGGTTTTCTTCTTGCCTAAGCCAGCCTCTGCGATACAAGGTTGTCACCCGTCAGCAGGGAGTTATCAGACACGATCAATTGAAATGTCAGACACTCACCTTGTCATGAAGCAGCTGTATAGGAGTCGTTCCTCATCCTCAGTGGTGTTGCTTCCTCCACCATGGTAACACGATGCGAACATCATGAAAGCGTCGCCCTTTTCCAGCTCTGCATGTACTGCGAGATCGTCATCTGGTTCTCGCTCGTGCTCCCAAAGATGCGAGCCGGGAATGAATCGCGTTGCGCCATTCTGAATCGTGGACTTCTTTGCGGCCACAAAGAATCCAATGCCCGTATCGCGTTGAAGCTCATCAGGATATTTATCGGCTTTCTGGGCAACCACTGTATTAAGTCAACGAGTTGGCCTGCAGGGAAGTGTCTAGACAGTTATGAGTGAGGGCGTGTGCATACCATGGTAGCACCAATCATCTCGGTGAAGAGGTTGCGCTGTCGCACCTGGCCGGATAGAGAAGCAGACACTATTCATGATTTGAGGTTTTGAAGTAGCATAGGTCTTTTTGTGTCCGCTCCAGAACCAATTCTTGGTTGTCAAAAATTTGTCGCACACGGCTTGATAGAGCGGATGCATCACGACTTTCTCGGCGCACGTCCTTGAATTAGGAATCAATGCATAGCAGCGTCTTGTCTGCTCTGGGAAAAAGTCCCCTTCCCAGGGAGTGTCGGCTTCCAGTAGAGGCCGCAGGTCATCTAGCAACGAAGCTCGTCAGTAGCATCACGGAAGTCACTGCCGTCAAATCGCACTTTGAATGGTGTCGAGGTCCTCGTAAGCGACGGCGTTTTTGATCACACAGCCGCCAGCTATCTGCTCGCCTAGTCAATATGATGACCTTGAAGGGAAACTGACCAGACCCGTACCTTGAGCGCCTCTACGACCTCATCGACTGAAGATGTGTTGTCCAAGATGGCTACCTTCGGCAGGTCTGCCTTGCTCGTATGGCCATTGGTGCTGCCGTTCGTCTGCTGCTTGCTCAAATGATAGCTAGTAGGATCTGTATGCGCGAGACCTAGTCCAGGTGCCATCTCGAAAAAGTGGCATTCATATGACTATGTGACGTACTGGCATTTGAATGCCATTATGGTTTCTCGGCAGGACGCCTTTATATTCCACCAGTAGCACATATTCGAAGTACCAAGACGATCAGTTGCAAGCATGCAGACAAGGAAAAGTTTCCGCTTCGGAACCAGGTAGGCAAATTCGGCAGTGTAGCTGATGGAAATGGCGTCGAAAGATTGATCAACTTGCCGAGACCAGGCTAGAAAATGTCGGCTAGATACGATAATCTACCTGTTTGAGTAGGTGTCACTGTCGCCATCGTATCCTGCTTGTTTGCGCAGCCTTCTGCAGCGGAGTAGGCCCGAATAATACAGACCTGGATATGTGCAATACGCATTCGAGCCATGTATGCGAGACCACAAGACCGCAGGCAGAGCTCTAGCAGCGACTGCTTGAAGAAGGAATGCAACACTGGCGCAATGTTTGAGGCATGAGGGTTCTCAACTACTCGGAACGGAATAGCGGTCGTATTCTCCCTTCTTATCATATTCAAGCTCTTGCACTGCCTACCATCTAGACAGGAGGCCGACACGAAGTTGACGTCGGTCTGATTATGCTGTGCCGGGACAGATACCGAATGCCGGTGACAAGTCGCATAGACTGTGCAGTTCCAGACTGCAGCAGCTCAGATCGGAGGCTTTGTGTAGAGATTCGTGGTGGGAAGGTGTCTTTTGTAGAAGAGTCTTGAGTCGACGCGTAGCAGGAGCCGAGGCTCGTGCCAAGCCTTGGTTGACAAGGCGTCATCACAGTAAGGTGAGGTTCTGACATTACGTGAACAGAGCAACATCATCTCATGCTCCTGTCAAAACACATTCGATCAAAAGTGACAATGCATGAGAATGGGTGCGGTAATATGGAGCTGATCAGAGACGG
The DNA here is from genome assembly GCA_013365205.1 of Pseudocercospora cruenta. NCBI lineage: Eukaryota > Fungi > Ascomycota > Dothideomycetes > Mycosphaerellales > Mycosphaerellaceae > Pseudocercospora > Pseudocercospora cruenta. The sequence continues at coordinate 544,377 of JAASFE010003719.1, forward strand.
ACGGGCACCTTCAAGGTCATGTAAGGGATCTTGTCTATGGAACAGTCTCTGCGCTGGACCTCCTTAAGCCCATTTGCCGAGCACGCCCATCAAAATCATGCCGCAGATGAGCGAGAATAACGCTCCTAAAGTTTTGAGAAGATTGGCATGAAGCAGCTCCGCCCCCTCAATGACCCAATCTCTAGCCCACATATCGACCACGCCGACCCAGACCAGGATACCAGCCGAAAGAGCATCCAGCGTGCCGAATGTAATGACAGTGGCCGGATTATTACCATTGAAGCTGTTGAGCACTCCAATGCCAATTGCCATGCCGATAGGCGTGATGAGGGTAAAGGCGAGTGCCATGAAGAACTTTCCGGGCCAGATGGCCCCCGGAAGAAGGGCAATTCGTGCGCCCAGAGCAAGACCTTCGAAGAACTGGTGAAAGACGATCACGACTAGCAAAGTGCGATAGAAACTGTCGCCGGCAACAACCAGAGTCAGACCGATCAGGATAGAGTGAAACAGAATACCTGCTTCCATGACTGAGACAGATAGCTTCGTGTTCGCTCCACCACCATGGTGGTGGTCCACAGCAAGAAGCATGCGGCGATGAGTCTCGTCCGATGAAGCTCCGCTAGGGCTACCTTTATCTTCAGCGTGGTGGTCGATGGCAGGGTTGGCGGCACCAGGATCGGCTCTAGCCTCTTTTGATGCGACATAGCGGTGGCCGCAGTAGTCGATCAGGAAGGAGATGAAAATTCCGGCCATAACGATTGCGGAAGTTGTGCCTTCGTAGCCGAGCTCTCCGATACACTCGTTCGAGAACATGAGCTCAGCATGTGTATAAAGCTGACCGCTGTTAGCAGAATGCATCTGGAAGGCGAGAAGATGCTACTCACATGAATAAAGGCAGTCGCGATAATGATACCAGTACCAAACTGCTTGACCACCATGAGCATGGTCATCGCGATTCTGGTGTCCTTCAGGCCAGGGATCTTGTTGAACATCATTGCTGCGAACACGCCAATGGCACTGGTAACCAAAATGACGAAAAGCGTTCCAACACGAAGGCCGACATTGTACTCGCGTTCTCGCAGGCCGCACGATACCTCTTCACTTTCGCTACCTCCGGTGCAGTGCCTTTCAGAAAGTTAGATCAAGGCTTGTGAGCGCGATGGAATACGACTTACTCAACACCAGCATGAAAGTGACAGTGCTGATTCTCTTCCTCGGCGCCAGCGCTTCCAGCTGCTTCACTGGCAGTGTTGCTTTCTTCCGAAAGAATGGCGACCTCGGCGCCTGCAGGGTCGAGACAATACATCTCAGTGCCGTGAGAATGGCATCCAGTGTACTGGGCTGGGATCTCGCCAGTAGGAGTGGCATCAACTTGTACCTCAGCCCCATCGCCGTTGATGCAATAGATATCTGTTTCGTGCGAGTGACAGGCTGTCACCGCAGTAGTCTGGCCGTCTCCAGTTGTGGCTGTGGGCTCTTCACCAGCGGCTGCAAGCACCAGCACATCCTCGCCAGCTGGGTCCAAACAATATCTCGAAGCTGTCAGTGTCGTCTCGATATCATTGAATAGCACCAAACTTACTGCTCAGTGCCATGCGAATGGCAATCCGTGTATGCAGGTGGTATTTCTCCAGTCGGCGTCGCTTCAACCTCGACCTCACTGCCAGCTCCATTGATACAGAAGATAGCAGTCTCATGCGAATGACAGTCGGTCACAGCAGTCGTCTGAACCGCGCCCGTTGCGGTGATGGTTGCACTTGCAGAGACTGGAAGAGTCGCAGTTCCGGAGACAGCATAAGTTGCCCGAGCACTCTCTGATCCATCTGGACCGAAGCAATACTCAACGCTGGCGCCTTGCTCGGAGTGGTTGTGGCATCCCGTGTATGTTGTTTGAGCGTTCGCTGCCCCAACAGCAAGCGTGGCCAGTACAACAACTCTCGTCAACATCTTCGTTGATAACCTCACCAGCTCTGTTCCAACTTGGTGCAATTGGCAGCTCAGCTTATAATGCGACAATGCTCAATAACTCCGTCGGAATAAGGCCCATGGCAACCCACGAGGAGTGCAGGGACTGCGCCTTGAAGTTTACCCACGGGCATAGCGGCGACGCTCAACGCCGAGCAGACGCAAGATAAAAATGCCCAGAGAACTATGATGGGCGATGGGTGGGATACTGCTTGGCTGCGTATACGGCTGCAAGAGCGGACGGATATTCTTACGCTTAGGGCCTGTTCGGTTGCAGCTGCACTAGGATGTGCAGCTAGCTATACCAAGGCCTGCAGGTTAAACCGGATACGTATAGCATAGATACACCTAGTATAGGCTAAACCGAACAAGATTAACAATATATCCTTTACTTGTTAAGTATATATATAGTTTAAACCTACCGCTAGCGATAATAAGGGTATAGTAATCTATAGTCGTAATTTAAGTATAGGCTTAGTAGATTTCCGAGCTATACGGCTTTAGATATAGTTTAACCTCCTATATCTATCTAATACCCTTATATAACCTATAATACTACTCGGACTAATAGTCGTTTCTTTATTAATAGTATCCTTAGTACCTCTATTAATATAACTATAAGTAGTAGTATAGTAAGCGAGACTAACCCTCTAGATATTAACTTTAGCCTAGTAACGTATAGCTATACTCGCTACCTATATAGTAGCTACCTAATACTTCGACGAATATCTTAATATAAGCGACTATATATACCGCGACGATAGTTATAATAAGACTACTAAGCTATTATAAGATAAGTATAGGCTCTATAAGAACTATAGAGTTAATAAAGATATATTCTATATCCTCTTAAATGCCTTAGTTAAGCGTAGGTTTAGACTAACTAAGTAGGTAATAGCTATAGAGAGATTAATATACTTCCTTATAGTTATTAGCTTATTAATAGGCTTCTATTAAATA